>NIVC01000894.1:30000-77500 GCA_002269645.1 Macrostomum lignano | reverse complement strand
AGAACGTCGCAATAAGGCGGAGTCTGAGGCCCTGCAACATCGCCTGAGCTACCTGGAGTGGCGCCAGCGCGGCCTGGTCACCAGACACAACTTCCGGGCAGACGATCTGCGAAGGAATGCCAAAATTTTCGACTACACTTCGGGTAAGCTTTGCATAGTATTTTGCGATGCCTTTCCTAGCAATCGACTGTATAGTCCGACACTATATCTTTCCGACACTGCATATCTCCGACACTGCATATCTCCGACACTGCATATCTCTGACACTGCATATCTCCGACACTGCATATCTCCGACACTGCATATCTCCGACACTGCATATCTCCGACACTGCATATCTCCGACACAGCATATCTCCGACACTGCATATCTCCGACACTGCATATCCGTGACAGGCCTAACCTTCGCCCTAGCTCTAAAGGAAGTATGAAGTGCCGAAGTTATGAGAGAAGATATGAAGATATGGAGATGTGTAATTTTGGAGATATGAAGGGTGGGAGGTATGAAGTGTATGCTATGAAATTTTGGAGAAATTAAACTCTTTACTCAGAAAAGGTCGAATTTGTGTGTCGAGCCTGGTGGCCTGGTGTTAGGGAGATTTTCTGTTCTATCTCAAGTTTTTAGCTGTCCATGTTTCGAAGTCCTAGCAGAGTCCTAAGCGGATAAATGAGAATGAGAAACAAAAACCACTCTCAATATTCAATGCTCAATCAGGTGAATGAAAGGCCCGAGTCAACTCATCACGTACTCAATTCCAACAGGCAGCAGTCACTGCTCGGAGCCCTGTGAGTCAAAGCCCAGCGGCTATCCTCAGCTGCACCTCAGGAAGGACTACTCAACGCCCAAGCTGATGAGCTCCAGCGGTTTCCAAACCCCGGAGCCAATCAAAGAGCAGTCAGGACAGCAGCGCACTCTCAAATGGGACTCAAAGTGCGCCCGGACTCTTGCCGAACCCGCTCTAGACGAGCAGCTGTTCTCCATGGCCAACATGCGACGCTGGAGAAGCCAGGGCGGTTCGGGTCTCGGTCGTCAGGCCAATCACCTTCATCTGCCCAGCCTGGAAGCCATCAACGAAGGTGCCGCCGTTCGCAGCTACCGACTCAGCCGACGGAGAGCTCAATTCTTGGCAACCAGGGCGCGTCACTGCTCTGGACGGTTGCGCCTGCTTGAGCTGAAGGAGCGACAGGCAGTTGCCGACCAGGCCGATGCTGCCTCCACCACCAGCGAGGTCGAACTGCTGCCGAAATTGAAAGGCTTTGGAGAGCTGATGAACATTCGTTAGACAGTCCATATAAGCGTCTGAAGCTCGTGCAAAACAATTTTAAGCATAAGGACACGGGTTTTCATTGTATTAGCCCAGTTCTTTAGCACTAAATTAAACATGACTCGACTAATACACTTTCGAGTTAAGAATAAAACAACTGTATGTGTTTCGCCTAATAAAGTCAAAGAAATATTGTTAGAGGTAAGGAATAGTTGACTGCAGGAGACAGGAAACATGTACGCTGTGTTAGTATACATGCAAGACGAAGCGTTGGATTTCACCATAGACTGAATCCGTCGAAATGCGCTATGATAGAGACAGGAACTGAAGGGAATCAACTTTTAGACATTCCGGCCAGTTTTGCAATGAAGTCAGTGAGTGTATAGTTCGTCTATTTGAGTTTTTTAATACAATGCGTTTGAAAAAAAAATTTGTGTGTTAGCAGATAAAAGAAAATACGAGCTAAATTATATAACTCGCTTCACATCTCATTTCCACAAAAATTTCTCATAAACACTTGTTGATATTTGTTATCTGCAAAGCTAATAAAGTGAAAATGATGGTAAGAATCGAGAGTACTAAACTGTGCGTTACGGGTTAGAATACAGAGTCAGACCATTTTGACAAGAACATTTCGTTGTCATTAGTTGCGTCGATGTATCAGAGGCAAGACTCAGTAAGCCATACACAGCATCCGGAATCTACTTCCTCGCTGCGTTCATCGCTCGCGCACGTCGCAGATGCATCTCCTCGTCGGGAGCCACCAGACTGTGCCAGCAGCACTTCGACACCGCCTGCTGCTGCTGCTGCGCCTTCGACTCGGTGATGCTCAGCCAGTGTTCCCGAGCTAGTCGGAAGCGCCGATCGCTCTCGCCACTCGCTCCGTCATCATCGGCTGAAAGCTCAACCGAGCCGACCGCTTGCTTACTGCGCAGGAAGTCGCTGACGTGCACCAGGCTGAGCCGGAGGGCGCAGTGCCGAAGTCGATCAGCTGGCATGGCTGGGAAGCTGAACTCCTCGTTAAAGTAGGGGTTGCGGCTCTTATCCACAGTGTCGCTCCGTTTGACGTGGATCGGTCCGTTCGGCTCCATCAGCATCAGCTCAACGAAGGTGTTGGGCAGGTTGTGCTTGTCCAACTGTCCGTCGGACTGTTTCAGGTGAACACCTGTAGGTTTATTCAGCAATTTAATAAACTTTCTGCTGCATAGAATGACTCAGGCTACTTAACTAGGTCACATTGCCTAAACAGGGTAAAAGCTACATTCTGCAAAGCTCCTATCGCAGCTATAGGGGATTAGGGTCGCAATTTAGTCTAGAAAATGGGAGTTTAGTGTGTTCAGGCTCGAGTTGTCTCTGGCTTAAAGTTTCTACTCCATATACTTTCTGGGCCAGTGCCAAAGTTCTTCACACCTTTGCACTCGATAACTCGTACCATCAACGGCGCTTCATCAGCGCCGCCCCGACGCAGCAGCACGCAGATTTCGCCTGGGCCGCAGTCTGCCGCCAAGCCGCGCTTCAGCCTGCGGCGGAACACGTGCTTCTCATCCGTCGCAGTGTTGATCAGCAGGTCGTCGATCTCATTTCCGCAGCGCCGATCCTCCAGATTGTGCCGGCACCGGGCCAGGAGCGCCGGCTCCTTGGACACTTCGTCGCGGTCGTAAACTTCGAACTTCACCGCGGCCTTGGTGAGGTCGGCCTTGGCCAGCTTGAAGCTGCAGGGATAGTTGAACTCCGGACTGGTTGTGCCGCGCTCCACAGGCGTGGCGATTGCCTCCGTCTCGCTCAGGGCAGCGCCGGCCCCGTCCTTGCTCACAATCCGGACCAGAATATAAGGGTTGAGCGTGCCCGATATGTTTCTAGGCAGATCTGTGCAGCCTTTCACAAGCACGGTGAGTTCTTCAATATCCTGGTTGTAGGTCATCAGGTACCGGATGACACCGTAGGGCGAGGGGCAGTCAGCGATGGCGGCCTCCTGGCAGAGCGAGCCGCCATCGGACGAGCCGTCTCCCAAGTCGGCCTTGCCACCGGATGAAAATCCTTTCCGACATGGGCAGTCGACGCTGTTGCACAGCGGCGTGCAGACGATGCACAGAAGCACCAGGACGACAAGCGACGCGCATCCGGCGGAGATGCTGGCGATGAAGAATGGCTTGGAAATCCACCAGTACTTCGGTTTCGATGTAGTCTTGCCCCGTGACTTCGTTTCAATTGGCGACGCACTGTCGATGGCTGATTCCGTAGATCCGTTGATGCGGCTTGTCGACGATGATCTCAAAGCACTGGTAACGATGCTTTTCAGCTGGAGCAGTTGCTCTCGCTGCTTCCCGGTGGCATGGTGCTTGACGGGAGTCGGGACAGGAGTGGAGTACTCCAGCTCACATGCCACCGGTTGCGCGATATGAACGATGAAGAAAATCAAAAGAAATAGTTTAAATCTGCTGAAAACTCTAACAGAGTTTGTCAAAGGTGGCTTCACCATCTTCTAATCCGAGTCTTGACAGCAGAATCTCTTTCACTGCTTTGAGAGTTTACGCTTTTATGACAAAGATTTCTTTACCTTGACCCATTCAATATCAGCTAAAATTGGACTGCCTAAAGGTAGATGCTTGAATGAAGCGAAGAATCTAAATAATATAGACTTTATTGTGCTCTGGCCCAGATGCAGAAAGTTGTTGCAGTATAAATTTCAAAATTCTTCTCTTATTGTCCAGTCCACCTAATTTGCCTATCTTGAGTGTCTCAGACCTCGACTGGGCCTGGCTGGCAGCGCTGCGACAAAAGAAGCACGTTAAAGCAGAGCAATGTGCAGAGCTGCTCAACTTTTCCGGCCCACTCCCCCTTATTTACATTTACGCCCCACTGCGCCTGCATACCTGCAATTGTTGCTAGTTTGAAGCAACCTCGTTAATCTAAGCATGCTGATTGTTGCTTTGCCGACAACTTAAAAAACGAATATTTTACTACTAGTAGCGTATATAAAATACATTTTCATTGTCTTTTGGGATCGTGGGAAAGAATCACTGTAGAACGATGGTTTCGCAGGGAAGTGACTTCGAATGAATTCAATATTGCTGAGTATTTGGCTGCCTATCCTTAACTCTTCTTAACTGTCGTGCGATTTACACCCATAAAGACACCCTACAGCCCTCCTCGAACATTATTACTAGCCTAAAGCGTCTGTCCTTACGTTTGTGGAGTCGTGGATTCGTGTGGATTCTTGTGGAGAACGTGTGAATTCTACCTCCGTCAGGACAGCCTACCTGATCTCTGAAAGAATCTGCGGCGTTGCTTGCAGGGTTGCCCTTCACTCTATGAGAGCGGTCCTGCAGTCTGAGGCGCTGCCAAACCACCAGAGGGCGCTGGTCCAGACCGTCTTGTTTTGCAACAACGATGAGATTTTGGCGCCGACGGACGTCGATCTTTGGGCATAGAAGTCACGGCAAGTCACACCGGGCTGGTCCATCTAATCGACCTTTCCAACCTATATCTACTGCTTCTGGTCCTCCTACAGCCTAAAACGTCAGCTTCAATTCAAACAAACACTCTTTTTTGTCTATAGACTTAAATTGTCTGTATCGGAAAATCAATTCCAATCTAGTCCTATCTAAGAATTTACCACATAAAAAGACAAGCGGATGCTAAGTACGTACATGTAGCTCGTAGATAACACAGACATCTTCAACACGATTAGGCCAACTACAACAGCAATAGTTACAAGCGCCTGATTATGTGCGCACTACACTACCGCAGTTCAGTAGCATCATGAGATTGTTTAAGACTGCGTGTTTCTCATACTAGACATATACAATAGAGTCTATAAAAGCTAGAGCAGTCAAAAGCCTCCGCTCTCAGCTCAACACCAGGCAATAGCAGTTCCATTTTTCCTCTCGAAAAAATCCGCTTGTTTCCAAACGATAATGGGCTCTGGTAGCTCAGTAAATTCCCAGGTAAGAAGCTTATGAAGCACGTCTAAGTACCAGTCCTTTACAATAGTCAGGATGTATTAAAGGTATAATGCTATTTGAGAATCGTTATTACAGACATATTGCCGTTTGAAGATCGTTAGTACAGGCACAATCCCGCTTGAGGATCGTTAGTACAGGTACAATGCCGCTTGAGAATCGTTAGTACAGGTACAATGCCGCTTGAGGATCGTTAGCACAGGTACAATGCCGCTTGAGGATCGTTAGCACAGGTACAATGCCGCTTGAGGATCGTTAGTACAGGTACAATGCCGCTTGAGGATCGTTAGTAGAGGTACAATGCCGCTTGAGGATCGTTAGTACAGGTACAATGCCGCTTGAGGATCGTTAGTACAGGTACAATGACGCTTGAGGGTCGACAGGCGAAGCTCTTTTTAGAACGTATCATTCTTTCGCTTTGAATCTTAAACTTTATTCTTAGGCAAAATCTGACACGGTTGATGAGTCAGCAGCCTTGCAGCGACTCGCTAAGCTTGTCATTCAAGGCGACTTCGGACAAGTGCGACAGCTGGCGATGCGCCGGTTAGTAAAGTCAAAAGATGGAAGTGGACGCACCGTTTTGATGCTAGTGGCCGACACTCGTGGAACTCCTTTGCAAGCTGAAAAGTGCATCTTGTACTTGTTTGAGCTCGGCGCGGATCCGAAAGCATCTGACGCAGAGGGCAACACGGCTGCTCACCTGGCAGCCCGCCGGGACCACGTGCGAGTGCTGGCGCTGCTGCCTTTCGAGGCGAAGTGGCTGCAGAACGAGTGGGGACGCACTCCGCTGATGGAGGCGGTGCTTTTTGGCAGCTGGAAATGCGCCAAGCACCTGCTGCACCTGCTGAGGCAGGAGAGGTTCATAGACGAATACAGAGGCGTCAGTACAGCACGACAACTAGGCAGGTTTCTAAAGGCCAGCTACACTGGCGATATGAGTCGAAACCCGATGAGGCAGAAGTTTTTTGGAATGAAGGACCAAAATGGTCAGACGGCGCTGGAGCTGGCGTAATTCAAGGGCTACTCAGAGCTGGCCAGCTATATAGAACGGTGAGTGAGTCTGGTGTGTAATCTGCCCTGCTTTACTTTCTGGCTTTACAGAATATCATTCTCAAGAATAGCTGGTTTTGTCAATACGAGCGTATAACACGAGATTTTTTGGATTTTTTCTGCAGCGAGATGCGTCTGGATGTGGTCGCGATTGGGTTAATCAACGGTCTGACGAAGCAGGTAAGCCTCGTTCGCTGGTGCGTGTCTCTTATTTACCATGTGGCAATGCATCTACTACTTAAGGGATCGGCAAACTTTTTTACCTCAAGGAAGGGCCAGATAAAGAACCTAGCTGCGGTCTAGATGAGAGAGGAAATGAGATAATAGATGAGGGAGAAGATGGGGAGAGAGGAGAAAAGAGAGTTGAGAAGAAACCTCCTGATCTACTTAACGTCGATTTCCTGTTAACTAATCGCTGCAGGAAGAGGCCGACAGAGAGAAGCTGGAGTGCCTGGCCCGGGAGGGCAACGTGGCGACGCTGCTGCGGCTGGTGACGCGCGCCAACTGCGATCTGCCTAGCAGAGCCGGTCACACCATGCTGATGCATCTAGTTCGGAGCGTCGAAATTGAAAACGCGTCCGTTTGGAAGCAGCTGCTGAACCTGACTGACCCAACCTGCGCCGACATAAATGCCAATACCTGTGTGCATCACGCAGCCGAGACAGGAAACGACTCGGCGATTGTCGCACTGCTAAATGCAGGAGCCGCCGCCAATGCCACAAAGGACAACGGCGAGACTCCCCTGATCGCGGCAGCCTCCAACACGCCCATTCGAAGAGCCTTCTTGACAGGGTGGTTCCTGTTGGCTGGAGGCGCCGATTGGAGTCTGAAAGACTCCCGTGGCTGCACTGCCTATGAAATTGCCCTCGAATATGATAAGGAGGATCTGACCGACTTACTGCAACCGTGAGTTTACATTTACCGCTCTTTATGGGCAAGTAATTTGCTCTGAAGGTGTTTCTACGAGCGTAAGTTGCCCTTGACTTCACTTGCTGATGGAAGTGACACGGGAAGATATTAAAATAACAATCAAGTTCAATATAGCTCGCATGACCTGCAACATCGAAAAGTCGCCATCACAGAAGATTCCGTCTGTGATCGCTACTTGTGAAAGCGCTGGTAAAGTCTCTCAATATTTGCGAGTGACGCAACTCAGCTACGCCACGGCAGACTTGAGTTGAGGAATGAAGTGGGGGGAAGCGGTGTGCGAGGGTTGGACGGATTAAAGCTACCCGAGTGGCGACTTTGCTATGTTGCTGAGTATATTTTAGGACTTTCGGATGTTTTAGTACATTTCCCATCGAAAAAAAGGTTATCAAAGAGTTGATTTTGTACTTGGCTCATATTGTCCAACTGCAAAACTGCTTGACAAAATCTAAATGTGCATCAGTAACAATTACCTTTTCGCTTGCCTGTTTCAGGTACCAATCGAAAAAATTCTTTGATGAGACTCCGAATCTGCCGTATGTGTTGATTGATATTTGTCTTGTACTTATTGCTCGTACTAGTAATTTTCAGTATAGGCGGATTGTTTAGAACAATGCTCTCATCCTTGTAGATGGAAAACGCGGCGAGGAGCTCAGACAGACGACATCTGGGACGAAGATGAGAGCTGGCAAGTCATACTACTGCAGATTGAGAGTTGGACCAGTGAAGGACACTCTGGTTTTATAGATTTATGCGACCTATTTCTAGATTCAGAAAGCTAAAAATTGATAAAAAGCAACAGGTTAACGAGTATAGTTAGTACTTGAATTTAATCTGATTTAATCAATTTCAGGTCGCCTGAAAGAGCGGAATTTCCGGAAGTTCAGCCGTCAACAGGCTCTCAAAGCGGTGCTACGACTAGACAGACGAACTGGTAAGCCACGAGGTCTCGCTTGCTTGCTTAAATGTACTATTGGGATTTTTTATTTGAGACATCGTCAGAGACTAGAAATAAGGTCTAAGTTAGGCTTAGTGTTCTTTTATTGGCTTAAAAAGACTATGAATCTGAGGAAGTCCATAGACCCGAGGAAGGCCAATGATCTAATGAAGTCCATAGATCTGACGCTATGGAAGCCCATAGACCTGAGAGGAAGCCCATAGATCTGAGGAAGCCCATAGACCTGAGAGGAAGCCCATAGACTATAAACTTTTAAATCTGTGAAAGCAGCTTTTCTCGTGAATAAATTATATGAACCCACGAAATTACGAGCGTATTTTACCTTTAAAAAACTATTAGGTATATAAATAATAAAATATAGAAAAATATATAAGGTTGGAGAGAATTTCTCGGGTTTGGTAATATATAATTCAGTTTCAATCGCTATGCCCAATTCCAGGAGCGAAGAGGAGTTCTACCCAGTTACGAACCCGCAGGGATTCTGCATCATCATCAACATTGGCAAATACGAAGAGTTAAAGCACAAGGAGGGAGGCACAGCCAACATCGATCCAGAGATACGTGAAGGATCGGCGAAGGATGTGCAGCTAGTGAGACAAGTATTCGAGGAGCTTCGTTTCATTGTCAAAGTTCGGGAAGACCTCAAAACTCAGGAGATCGACGACTATCTCAATGACGTAAAGAGATCAGAGGAGCTCAACAAGCACGGCAGTTTTGTCTGCTTTTTAATGGCTCACGGCAGCCACGACTGCATCTACGGAGCCGATTGGGTTCCTTATCCCATCGATAGGATCGTTGATAAATTTCAGGTAATTTAAAAATGCAGATTTTTATTGACAAAAACTACGCTAATTAGTCTACCAGTCTTATTGTCGTCAATGGTAATTATTTGTATTGTACTTTTCTGAGTATCTGGGTGGTCTTAAGCGGGTTGAGGGACGCTACACAATCGCAAAAAATGTGTAATTTGTTACTCTAGGGAAAAATCTGCAAACTAATTTTCACGAATTCGCTGTTTCAGTCCTACTTCTGCCAGGCTCTGTCCAGGAAACCGAAAATCTTCTTCATTCAAGCCTGTCGCACCAACACTTTAGCCGCTGCACGCTCCACCATTCGCTCCGACCGAGTCCCAGCCATGGGACAAGGCCAGACTCGCTCCACTCAAGAAGCTGGAGAGTCCAGCGTGACCTTCGACGCAGCCGCACTTGCTCCTCTGAGAAACCGAGACTTATGTCCGGCCGAAGGCGACTTTCTGCGGTGTTTCGCCAGCACACCGGGCTCCGTCGCCATAAGAGACACCCACAGGGGCTCGCCATTTGTGCAGATTCTTTGCCGCTTCATGCAGCAGCACTACAAGGTGCACGACGTGTCGCACATCATGACCAAAGTGAACAACTTCCTGCAGAAGAATTCTGTTGAGACCGGCGATGGCAAGTTGCAGTCTATTGTGACGCAGAAGGTGGACCAGCTGGCACGCCGGGTCAGCTTTGATCCCAGCAGGGCCAACTAGGCCTCTCAAAGCCGGGTGACGTCTCAGTGAAGATTTTTTCTGAAGGAACTTGTTGTCAAATTGTTGTTAAAATGTACTCTTTATTCAGAATTTGACAGACCGTGATGATACGAAGTACGTTTTTCACCGGTCTCCTGCCCTTTAGGCCTATTTAATCTCGTCTTTTACGTCGTACTTTTTCGGTAGATTGAATTAAACAGTGTTTATTTGTTAAATTTTTTGTTTGTATTCTTGAAATCTCAAAAACTGATTGCTGTTTTTTCGTTCTTGTTTTAGATGTGAAATCGAGCATCTTAAGATTCTGTGAACTGTGCTTTTGTGCTTAAAAGAATATTTATTTGTAACTACGCAATAATATATCTGCTTATTTCAAAATATTTATCAATTTTGCCCCCACCCTTGTGTTGTCGCTAAGGAAGAAAATTGTGTCGCTAAAAGTGCATAAAAATGACGATGCTGTAAATATTTAAAACCGTTTTTTATTTATCCTAAATCCTTAGATATAGATTAATGCCTTAATTCATAGTCTTTCGTGTAGTAGCAAGCAGTGTGTGCGATGAAATGCAAGCTGCTAGACTATGAATGGAGCGGCTTCTCCCTCAGATCTGATGTGCCGAAAAGGTGCTTGGCATATTTTTACAACCCTGGGTCGCGCCTGGCCCAACCAACAAAAGGCTTGCACAACAATGGGCATAGAGTGAGTTCAATAGCGGCTTTAACTGCAAGCGGTTACCATAGTGACTGTACAGGAATTTGTCCAGGCCTCTCGGGCGCTGCTCATGTTCAATATTGAGTTATAATAGTACTGTAAAATTAAACTGCCACATACTTCAGTCTCCTCTCCCAGTACTGTACACACCGCTTTATCGATCGTCCCAAACCCCTTCTTGACTCCTAATTCCAGCCACCCCTGTCCCTTTATCTCTAAATAGGATGTCATTGGTTACGCTCAGGACAGGCTTCTTGCTCCAATACCTGGCTGCTCCTGCATTCTCGTTAATTTCACCCAGTAACAATAACAATAAAAAATAGTTCTGCCCGCGACTCTATAGACCATAGCGCTCACGTGATTTAAATTTTTTTTGTGCTTTAAAAGTACGTATAGAGTGAAACCATCTGCAACTATTACTGTTGTTAGTAGGCATTTGTGATTCGTTAGTGGCTTTAGCACAAGGGGGCTTTAGCATTAATGGCTTTAGCACTAGGAGCTTTAGCACCAAGGGGCTTTAGCACCAGGGGTTTAGCACCAGGGGTTTAGCACCAGGGGCTTTAGCACCAGGGCTCCAGCTCAGTTCTAAGATAATCGATTGTTATCGTCACTTCATTTCAGAATTTCGAACCACTTGAGGTACTAAATTCACTAATAAATCGAAATTCTGGTCACTAAATATATCAAGCAGTTGGTCGGACCCGCAAAACTCATCCTTACTATACACCAGAATTTAGAAATACCCGAATAGAGATTCCCTTTTCCATTTAAAGAAGTATTGTAGTATGAATGGAAAATAATAGCAATTCCTTAATATTTCAGCCAATTACTTTCTCACTGAAATTGACGGACAATAATAGAACGAAGACCTCAAAAGAGGAGACAGGAGAGCAGATGAGATGAGAGAGGAGAGGAGAGGAGATGAAAGGAAAGGAGAGCAGAGGAGGGGGAGAGGAGAAGAGGAGAGGACAGGAGAGGTGAGAAGATGAGAGGAGAGCAGAGGAGAGGAGAGAGGAGGAGAGGAGAGAAGAGAGGAGAGAAGGAAAGGAGAGGAGAGAAGGGAAGAGGGAAGAGGAGATTCGACTAGGGAGCTGCAAAGAGACACAAACCTCGTGCGGGCCGGATTGCAATGCTAATGCGAAGTTTTAAAGGACCAGAGAGCCAGACAAGGACTACTTAACAACAACAATGTTAAGTAGTACTTGGAGCCGGATAGATAGCCTTCGCGGGCCGCATGTGGGCCGCGGACCAATGTTTGCTGTCCCCTACCTTAAAAGACAAATAAAAGTGCATTGATGACGCATTGCAAAATTGTACAGTATTATTCTCTATCTCCTACTTACGTCAGTAGCAAAAAGCTATTGCACGGAAAAAGAAATGACAAGTAATGTACGAGTACTTCTAGAATAGAGTAAGAGATGATAGGATAAAGTAACCCCCATTCTCATGGCAACCTGCACAAGCCTACAAAAGCAGTCACTGGGGCAGGTGCGCTAGTGGAGCGGATTCTGCTTTTTGTGCAAACCAGCTCAGCTAAGAGATTTGACAAGTCCAATGTCTTCTAAAAGAGCCACTGGTGTTGCAAGTCTCAATTTGGAAGTGAAAGAAATGTCTTCTAAAAGAGCCACTGGTGTTGCAAGTCTCAATTTGGAAGTGGAAGAAATGTCTTCTAAAAGAGCCACTGGTGTTGCAAGTCACAATTTGGAAGTGGAAGCAAAGCTTAGCGGCACTACACGGTCCACTAGCCAATCTTCTAGTAATTATTCGACCCGAAGAACAAGAACACAGGTTGACGATGTGGATGAGCTATCAAATTACGAGGAACAGGAAAATTAGTATGTTTTTTACACAAATTTTGAACAAGTCTCGTATTTTTCGTCTTTAGAATAGAAAGTTGATAAAATTTATGATAAATATTATTTTAGCAGCCGGAGTACAGACCTGTATCCACAAGGTGCCACCGGAGTCTCTCGAAAAAGTGGAGGACCGTCAATATGGTAATCTCAGAATCTTCTCTCTGAAACTCTCTGAGTGTTTACTGAATGATTTCCTTCGTACTCGTATTTTAGGCTAGACGAGGACTACTATAAAGTGACCAATCCTCAAGGATTCTGCATCATTGTCAACATCAACAAGTACACGGCTACTAGCGATATCACAGTCAGCCACGAGGAGCGCGAAGGTTCCCAGCGGGATGTAGATCGAGTGACCGAACTCTTTGGGAAGCTCCAATTCCGCGTCAAAAAGCAGGAGGACCTCACTGCCGAGGAGATCGACGACTTTCTCAGCGAGGTGAAGCGATCGAAAGAGCTGGCCAGACACGGCAGCTTTGTTTGCTTTTTTATGGCTCACGGCAGCCACGACTGTATCTACGGCAGCGACGGCGTCCCGTATGAGATCCGTAAACTAACCGAGAGGTTTCAGGTTAGCATTGACCATTCTGTCTGAACTCCTTGTTATTAGCAATTGGAAGAATGATCTTGCCCGACATTTGAGCACGCAGCCAAACCCAGAATTCCACACAGCTGGTGCACATATGCATTGTCTCTTTCATCGACGGACCTCTCGGCTGATGATGGTACATGTACAGTGTTCTACATGCTCTAGACCATTGGTGGCATGAGTCAAAGAAGCTTCCACTTGCTGAGATGCCGTTAAATTTACTTTTGCTCTGGTCTGCTTTTTTAAAAACATATTTTGTTCAAGCAATCTTAGCCTATGCTCAACCATACCTTCTCAGGCCTCCGTCTGCAAAAGTCTGGCTGGGAAGCCAAAGATTTTCTTCATCCAGGCCTGCCGCGGCAACAGAATCGGTAGTCGGAGCTCAAGAATGAAAACTGACAAGCTTTCTGCGCCAGCCTGCCGAAATGCTGCATCGGCAGTCGAATACTCCACTATGAGAACTGATGAGCCGCCAGCCCCAGTGCTCGACCCGGCCATCCACCCCGCCGAAGGAGACTTCCTGCTCTGCTTCGCCAACACCCCGGGCTCAGTGGCGTTCCGAGACACCGCCGAAGGCTCCGTATTTGTGCAGACTCTGTGCAGTTATATTGAAACAGATTTCAAGCGGCACGATCTCGGCTACATCATGACCAAGGTGAACCGGCACCTGCAGAAGGAGCCAGTCCAGATCGATAACAAACTGTACCACGTCGTACCGCAGAAGGTTGACCAGCTCGCTTATAAAGTCAGTCTCGATCTCAGGAGGGCTTTTTAGAAACTGAGACTGCAGCTTAAATGATAGCAAAAATTTGACAAAAACAAAATAAACTTTTTTTGCTCGATCAAAACTTTTTTATCCGTTTGTAACCTTCTGTAACCAGCATATTGATACATATCTGCGAGCATATTCAATTTATGAACAAGTTAAGTTTAACCCAAGGGGGTTGCAGCCTTTGTGGTTAGAGCGTCTGACACACGACTGAAAGGTCGGGGGTTCGATTCTCGACCCACTTGCGACAATTTTTGTCATTGAGCAGGACACTTAACTCTGCATTGCTTCAGTTCAACCAGCTGTAGAATGGGTGCCAGCATTAGCTGGGGTAATTAACTGTGGGTGTGTGTGGCGACCTCCCCCCCAGTGCTTGTACTGAGCAGCCGTACGCAGCCTTCAGATGCGCCGCTCAATAGCTGTCGGTTGCTCATCCGCCTATTTGGTTAAATAATGGTTATTTGGTTAATTAAATAATGTTTTAATTTTAATTTTAATAATTATACCTTAAACCTTTAGCCCCTATAAAACTCTAACAAATGCCTCGTATTCCCTGGTTTTAAATTTTGCAACCCACCGTACAATGTATACAATATGTTTGCCTCTAATATAAATGTATTAGCGATACCAAATCCCGCGAATTTACTGATGGAACGGCAAATTTTGTTTGGGATTTGTTCCCTAATTCTGTTTTCAATCAATCAACCAATTTAAATCTGACAGAGATGTTCGCAAGATTCTTAAAGATTGGGCTTAGTACCGGTCGCATTCCTTGGCTACAACCCACACTTAGGAGTTCTCGGGTTCGCTAACGCTTTCGAACTCAAATTCCATCCTGCATCAGAAAGCCCTGGTGTGCTCACAATCAGAATCCAATATAGCTCTGACGGCAATATTGATGGAGATGATGGATATTGGGATAACAATGGCTCTATTGCCTAGTTAAGAATTTACAACATCAACTGCAGGCTGCCTAACTAAGGCTGTCGCATGAGTGCACACCGGCCACTAGGGTAAACCGAACCATGCTCTGCATTAAAAGTACATTATATCCAGTTGCGTACACAGCAACTTTAACTGGAGAAGTGGCAACATTAATTGGGGTACCAATATTTGGTTTCTTAGTTTGCGCATCTATCTCGTACTTGTAGTTTGGTGCCCCTGTCTCTTGGTGTGGGTGCACTGTCTATTGGTGTGGGTGCACTGTCTCTTGGTGGGTGTCCCTGTCTCTTGGTGTGGGTGCACTGTCTATTGGTGTGGGTGCACTGTCTCTTGGTGGGTGTCCCTGTCTCTTGGTGTGGGTGTCCCTGTCTCTTGGTGGGTGCCCCTGTCTCTTGGTGGGTGCCCCTGTCTCTTGGTGGGTGCCCCTGTCTCTTGGTGGGTGCCCCTGTCTCTTGGTGTGGGTGCCCCTGTCTCTTGGTGGGTGTCCCTGTCTCTTGGTGTGGGTGCCCTGTCTCTTGGTGGGTGTCCCTGTCTCTTGGTGGGTGTCCCTGTCTCTTGGTGGGTGTCCCTGTCTCTTGGTGGGTGTCCCTGTCTCTTGGTGTGGGTGCACTGTCTCTTGGTGGGTGTCCCTGTCTCTTGGTGGGTGTCCCTGTCTCTTGGTGTGGGTGCCCTGTCTCTTGGTGGGTGTCCCTGTCTCTTGGTGGGTGTCCCTGTCTCTTGGTGTGGGTGCCCTGTCTCTTGGTGGGTGTCCCTGTCTCTTGGTGGGTGTCCCTGTCTCTTGGTGTGGGTGCCCTGTCTCTTGGTGGGTGTCCCTGTCTCTTGGTGGGTGTCCCTGTCTCTTGGTGGGTGCCCCTATCTCTTGGTGGGTGCCCCTATCTCTTGGTGGGTGCCCTGTTTCTTGGTGGGCTCATCTGGCTCTTGGTGGGTGCCCCTATCTCTTGGTGAAGCCACGGCTAATGCGCAAGAAAGTTGATAGGTTTACAGTAATTTAACAACCCTTTATGTTCTACTGTCGCAAGTAGCATTGCTTGATTTATAACTCTGTAGTTTTGCAAAAACTATATAGTTAGAAGTTGCTGACATGTATTAAAATATCTTCTATCTCTTCCTCCCCGCCTCTCTATCTCTTCTTCCCCGCCTCTCTATCTTCCCCTCCCCGTCTCTCTATTTCTCCCTGCCCGCCTCTCTATCTCCCCCTCCCCGCCTCTCTATCTCTTCCTCCCCGCCTCTCTATCTCCCCCTCCCCGCCTCTCTATCTTCCCTTCCCGCCTCTCTATCTCCACCTCCCCGCCTCTCTATCTCCCCCTCCCCTCCCCGCCTCTCTATCTCCCCCTCCCCGCCTCTCTATCTCCCCCTCCCCGCCTCTCTATCTCCACCTCCCCGCCTCTCTATCTCCCCTCCCCGCCTCTCTATCTCCACCTCCCCGCCTCTCTATCTCCCCCTCCCCGCCTCTCTATCTCCCCCTCCCCGCCTCTCTATCTCCCCTCCCCGCCTCTCTATCTCCCCCTCCCCGCCTCTCTATCTCCCCCTCCTCGCCTCTCTATCTCCCTGCCCGCTTCGATATCTCCCTTTCCGCCTCTTTATCTCTCCTAGCTCTCTTTAGTTTCGGGTAAGGGTTAATATCGAAGTTTTTATAAGATACGCTCGTAGTATTATAACAATGTAAAATTTCGAGTTTATTAAAAATCGCTCCCTACTCGTGGATAGAGAAATTTTATTTGACTGCTTCTGTTTTGATTTTTTCAATTCAACATTTTTTAAGTTAGGTAAAGCAGTAACGTCAGTA
Source organism: Macrostomum lignano (assembly GCA_002269645.1). Lineage (NCBI taxonomy): Eukaryota > Metazoa > Platyhelminthes > Macrostomidae > Macrostomum > Macrostomum lignano. The sequence goes on along the minus strand of NIVC01000894.1, from coordinate 61,181 downwards.
ATCCAAAATAATATCTTAAACGAGCAAAATCGTGTTTGTCCGAGAATGCCTTGGGGTTTCTTGAGAATTTACACACTTCGGGGGGCCGTCATATGGGGGCGCGGGTCTGAATGTACAGTCTATATCGTCTCTATAACCCCTCCCCACTGGGTCGGGTCCGTTAGCCCGCCTCCCCCTGGCACAGCGTACACTCGCGCACAAGCTGTCTCAGTGTACATTGGAGAGAAGAAGGAGAGAGAGAGTTTTTATTACTGAACTTCCAAACCCAGCGGGCTGGGTGACCCCCTTTTCCAACTATTTATTAGTCGTTTTCAAGCGCAGCGTTCCTCCAGGCAATTACTATTTAGTTCCCACTTCCCGATATTAAGCCCCTGCAGCTCACACAGGTAAATGACGCTTAGATTACGAAGATAAGAAAGGAGACAAAGTCAAAGAAGAGCAGAAGATCACAGCGCGCAGAGCAGGAGACGCAACAGCTGTTGCCTTTGCCTTGCTGCGTAAGCTTTTGTGGTTAAAATGATTTGCAATGCGAGTATTGCAGCTATTGCTTGTTCTGACTGCGGCTCAACACGCATAGTTCTGTCATTTTACAATCAGAAATCGTTCATCCAGCCCATAGCAGCAAAGTTATGAGCAGTGCAACTATTAAAAGTCAACAATCTGCATTGGAGCAGTCGCTTCCATCGATTGAACTGCTAGCATATGCTGCATGGTTTGTCATCGTGCTGGCTAGTGTGGGCCATGCTTTCAAGACTCAGATTATTCCTGAGAGCCGTGAGTAGCTATTTCTATTTTAGCTCTGAATCCTGTTGATTCATGCTCCGTTCCCAGATCCCCAGTTGCTGGGCCAGCCTCCCAGATCCTCAGTTGCTGGGCCAGCCTCCCAGAGTGTCAGTTGCTGGGCCAGCCTCCCAGAGTGTCAGTTGCTGGGCCAGCCTCCGAGATCCTCAGTTGCTGGGCCAGCCTCCCAGAGTGTCAGTTGCTGGGCCAGCCTCCCAGAGTGTCAGTTGCTGGGCCAGCCTCCGAGATCCTCAGTTGCTGGGCCAGCCTCCCAGAGTGTCAGTTGCTGGGCCAGCCTCCCAGATCTTCAGTTGCTGGGCCAGCCTCCCAGATCTTCAGTTGCTGGGCCAGCCTCCCAGATCTTCAGTTGCTGGGCCAGCCTCCCAGATCCTCAGTTGCTGGGCCAGCCTCCCAGAGTGTCAGTTGCTGGGCCAGCCTCCCAGAGTGTCAGTTGCTGGGCCAGCCTCCGAGATCCTCAGTTGCTGGGCCAGCCTCCCAGAGTGTCAGTTGCTGGGCCAGCCTCCCAGATCTTCAGTTGCTGGGCCAGCCTCCCAGATCTTCAGTTGCTGGGCCAGCCTCCCAGATCCTCAGTTGCTGGGCCAGCCTCCGAGATCCTCAGTTGCTGGGCCAGCCTCCCAGAGTGTCAGTTGCTGGGCCAGCCTCCCAGATCTTCAGTTGCTGGGCCAGCCTCCCAGAGTGTCAGTTGCTGGGCCAGCCTCCCAGATCTTCAGTTGCTGGGCCAGCCTCCCAGATCTTCAGTTGCTGGGCCAGCCTCCCAGAGTGTCAGTTGCTGGGCCAGCCTCCCAGATCTTCAGTTGCTGGGCCAGCCTCCCAGAGTGTCAGTTGCTGGGCCAGCCTCCCAGAGTGTCAGTTGCTGGGCCAGCCTCCCAGATCCTCAGTAGCTGGGCCAGCCTCCCAGAGTGTCAGTTGCTGGGCCAGCCTCCCAGATCCTCAGTTGCTGGGCCAGCCTCCCAGATCCCCAGTTGCTGGGCCAGCCTCCCAGATCCTCAGTTGCTGGGCCAGCCTCCCAGATCCTCAGTTGCTGGGCCAGCCTCCCAGATCCTCAGTAGCTGGGCCAGCCTCCCAGATCCTCAGTTGCTGGGCCAGCCTCCCAGAGTGTCAGTTGCTGGGCCAGCCTCCCAGAGTGTCAGTTGCTGGGCCAGCCTCCCAGATCCTCAGTTGCTGGGCCAGCCTCCCAGATCCTCAGTTGCTGGGCCAGCCTCCCAGATCTTCAGTTGCTGGGCCAGCCTCCCAGATCTTCAGTTGCTGGGCCAGCCTCCCAGATCTTCAGTTGCTGGGCCAGCCTCCCAGATCCTCAGTTGCTGGGCCAGCCTCCCAGATCCTCAGTTGCTGGGCCAGCCACCCAGATCCCCAGTTGCTGGGCCAGCCTCCCAGATCCCCAGTTGCTGGGCTACAGCACTCAAGATCACTGCAAGACCCGGAGACCGCATCACCTTTCAGTTCTTCGCCTGGACGCGGCAAGTCTGACTGACGGTATGCTCGGATACAAAATGGTATGAAAATCAAATTCGTCATAGTCTGTTCTCAAGACCTTGTTTTTTTAAAGCCTGACTTCCAATTGATTAAATCGCGCGCAATTATTGCAGGACAACACCTTTATTGACTGGAATCTCTACCTGAGTATGTTTGCTCCCATGCTGGCCTTGCTGGCCTTGCACCTGCTAATTAGCAGATTAACGATGCGCTTCTGCAACGCCCAGGTACGAAAAAGGGTCAAATAAGGTCGTTTCAGTCGAAAGAAAAACGCATTTTAGGTTTATTTTACTGAAATTATGATATTTCGGCTTTGTGTGATATTTCGGGTTTATGATGATATTTCGGGTTTGTGTGATATTTCGGGTTTGTGATATTTCGGGTTTGTGATATTGCGGGTTGGTGTGATATTTCGGGTTTGTGATATTTCGGGTTTGTGATGTTTCGGGTTTGTGTGATGTTTCGGGTTTGTGTGATGTTTCGGGTTTGTGTGATGTTTCGGGTTTGTGTGATATTTCGGGTTTGTGATATTTCGGGTTTGTGATAAATCGGGTTTGTGATGTTTCGGGTTTGTGTGATATTTTAGGTTTGTGATGTTTCAGGTTTGTGTGATATTTTGGGTTTGTGTGATATTTCGGGTTTGTGTGATATTTCGGGTTTGTGATATTTCGGGTTTGTGTGATATTTCGGGTTTGTGATATTTCGGGTTTGTGATATTTCGGGTTTGTGATATTTCGGGTTTGTGATAAATCGGGTTTGTGATGTTTCGGGTTTGTGTGATGTTTCGGGTTTGTGTGATGTTTCGGGTTTGTGTGATATTTCGGGTTTGTGATATTTCGGGTTTGTGATAAATCGGGTTTGTGATGTTTCGGGTTTGTGTGATATTTCGGGTTTGTGATATTTCGGGTGTGTGATATTTAGGGTTTGTGATATTTCGGGTTTGTGATATTTCAGGTTTGTGATATTTCGGGTTTGTGATTTTTCGGGTGTGTGATATTTAGGGTTTGTGATATTTAGGGTTTGTGATATTTAGGGTTTGTGATCTTTCGGGTTTGTGATGTTTCGGGTTTGTGATGCAACCCGTATTCACTGCACATTCAATTTCTTCACTGCTTTTGTTTCGCTCAGGTGCACAGCTTACTGTCGGCAATTTTCACCTTATTTGTCAGCTGTCAGGTGCTGTCAGCTCGCTGTACACTGCTGTATCTCTGCCTGCACCTCATCTGTATTACGGCAGCCTCTCTGCTCGGCCACCTGGCTGTCTGGCTGTCCATCGGCCTGGCGTTCTGGCAGTTCAGCGGTGCCGCATTCGGCGACAACCATCAGCTGAGATCGGCACTCCAGCTGGACTCGAGAGGCGCTCACCTGTACTACCCTGTCACTGGCTACCTGTACTGCAGATTCCTGTCAATGGGACTTTGCCTGGCTGCCAGTCCCGCCTTTCTTTCTGACAGCAACCCTGTCAGACGGATAGTCAGATACTTACCGGTGTCTCTGCACTATGCATTCTATCTGCCCAACTTCCTCGGCGCCCCGGTGGTCACTATGGATGAGTTTCTGCGGCAGAAACAGGCCCCGAACCCCGCCGCTGTCCCAGTCCGCCAGATTTTATCTCGGCTGTTGCGTCTGTGCTTCTGGTTGGCATTTACCGTGTTCGTGCTGCACTGCTTCCATGCTGGAGCCTACCTGGAGACTCTGGGGATTAGACAGGTGAACTGGTGGTGTATTTTGCAGATCTGGTACATCTCCATTGATTCCCAATTTATCATGTTCTTGTTTTCCAGGGAAATCCCACAAAATCCCGATCTTAGATCCCCACAATAATCCTGATCTTAGATCCCCAAGAGAATCCCGATCTTAGATCATGCAAGAATCCCGATCTTAGATCCCTAGAAGAATCCCGATCTTAGATCCTCACAAGAATCCCGATCTTAAATCCCTAGAAGAATCCCGATCTTAGATCCCTAGAAGAATCCCGATCTTAGATCCCTAGAAGAATCCCGATCTTAGATCCCCACAAGAATCCCGATCTTAGATCCCTAGAAGAATCCCGATCTTAGATCCCTAGAAGAATCCCGATCTTAGATCCCTAGAAGAATCCCGATCTTAGATCCCTAGAAGAATCCCGATCTTAGATCCCCACAAGAATCCCGCTCTTAGATCCCTAGAAGAATCCCGATCTTAGATCCCTAGAAGAATCCCGATCTTAGATCCCACAAGAATCCCGATCTTAGATCCCCAGGAGAATCCCGATCTTAGATCCCCAGGAAAGTCCCGATCTTAGATCCCCACAAGAATCCCGATCTTAGATCCCCAGGAAAGTCCCGATCTCAGATCCCCACAAAAATCCCGATCTTAGATCCCCACAAGAATCCCGATCTTAGATCCCCAGGAAAGTCCCGATCTCAGATCCCCACAAGAATCCCGATCTCAGATCCCCACAAGAATCCCGATCTCAGATCCCTATGAGAATCCTCGAAATCGAATCGCAAATCTTAAAATTGCTAATCTTCTATGTTCACCCCCTACAGATCCGGCACCGCGGGCCCATAGACCCGGCGCACCTGGGCTTTGCACTGTACACCCGTGGCCAGCTGTTCCACCTGGAGTACCTGCAGTACTACGGCTGGCCGGCGTTGTTCGCCAGCCTGGAGGGAGTCCAGCTGCCACACTGGCCCGCCTGCATCTGCGGCGTGGTCTCCTACAGGGAGATGTGGCGCCTCTTCGACCGCGGCTTGTTCGCTATCGTCCGCGACCACGTGTACATCCCGCTGGGGGGCAGCCGGCTCGGTCTGGGCCGCCAGCTGCTTGCCACCGCAGCCTCCTTCGGCTTCATCTGCGTTTATCATGGCAACTATGACTCAGTGCAGGTCTGGATACTGCTCAATCTTGGGCTCGTCTGCGCTGAACTGCTGGCTGTCCGACTCTACAGAACTGCGCTCAGGGAATCTTTGGTGAGAGCCTCCATCAGCCTCCCAGATCCTCAGTTGCTGGGCCAGCCTCCCAGATCCTCAGTTGCTGGGCCAGCCTCCCAGATCCTCAGTTGCTGGGCCAGCCTCCCAGATCCTCAGTTGCTGGGCCAGCCTCCCAGAGTGTCAGTTGCAAGGATTAATCAAATATTGCCGTCACCCTCATCCCGCTCTTCAGCTCCAATGGCTCAGCCCGGCGTGTCTCCGCCGTCTGGTGGCGGCTTTCGCGGCGGCAAATCTCATTCCGCCTTCGATGGGGATTTTCTTTTTATTCTACGGCACCCCAATTGGGTGGCTGGTGATGAGGGAGATGCTGTGGCTGCCGCTGACGGGACAAGGTGAGTCCGCGGTTTGAGTCAGACGGATCAGTTGTCGATTTGTCGGGTCGAAACGCGACTCAAACAACTGGGGTCGATTCGGGTCAAGCTATAAATACATATGTACTTTAATGTGTTTGGGACTGATTTAGATCGGGTCAAAGTACTGCAATGAAGGTCAAGTCAGTCAGTCCGGGTGAATTATCATTTGAGATTACTAATACAGAGCATTCCGCATTGAAATCAACAAACTTTCAGGCTCCTTCAAGGGATTCCTGGTGCTTTATTCCGGCTTCTACTGCACTGTTCAGCTGGCTTTTGAGTACAAACGGAGGCGAAGCCAAGATTCGAACAAAGACTAGTCAAACAATAAAGACTATGGTTTGTTACAATTGCTTTTGTAATATCTACTAGATGCTAGATGCTTGAACAAAGACTACACATATCTGATGATTCAGAACAAAGACTATAAATAGCTGAGAATCCAGAACAGACTATAAATAGCTGAGGATCCAGAACAAAGACTATTAATAGCTGAGGATCCAGAAAAAAGACTATAAATAGCTGAAAATCCAGAACAGACTATAAATAGCCGAGGATCCAGAACAAAGACTATAAATAGCTGGGGATCCAGGACGAAGACTATAAGTAGCCGAGGATTCAGCACAAAGACTATAAATAGCGGAGATTTCAGAACAAAGATTTAGTGCAGTACGTTAGCAGTTTACACAAAATTTTACCCTGACTTGCATGTTATAAATTTATTTAGTCTAATTATATTTCAACTTTCTTCCTATCAACATTGACTGCAACTGCATGTGAGCAAAATTTTGTATGAGTATATTTAATTTCGATATAATTCGCGTGAATGCTGGCGTGAATTTTGCTATTTTAATAAATATAATGTGAATGTCAACACGACAATTTTCAAACTAAGATCTGTTAGTTTTTATAAACTGCTAAATTGCATTATAATTGCACAAGTTAGTCACAGTAAATGTAAACAGTTTTATTTATGACATCGAGACACTAATTGACAAAATGACCATAGAAAAAAGTATTGAATTACACAAAAGCAAAGTGCTTTCATGACTTCTAGGGATCAGGGGTCATGACCTCATGATTTTAGGAATCAGGGGTCATGACCTCATGATTCTAGGGATCAGGGGTCATGACCTCATGATTCTAGTGATCGGGGGTCATGACCTCATGATTTTAGGAATCAGGGGTCATGACCTCATGATTCTAGGGATCAGGGGTCATGACCTCATGATTCTAGTGATCGGGGGTCATGACCTCATGATTCTAGGGATTAGGGGTCATGACCTCATGATTCTAGGGATCAGGGGTCATGACCTCATGATTCTAGGGATCGGGGGTTATGACCTCATGATTCTAGGGATTAGGGGTCATGACCTCATGATTCTAGTGATCGGGGGTCATGACCTCATGATTCTAGGGATTAGGGGTCATGACCTCATGATTCTAGGGATCGGGGGTTGTGACCTAATGATTCTAGGGATTAGGGGTCATGACCTCATGATTCTAGGGATTAGGGGTCATGACCTCATGATTCTAGGGATTAGGGGTCATGACTTCATGATTCTAGGGATCGGGGGTCATGACCTCATGATTCTAGGGATTAGGGGTCATGACCTCATGATTCTAGGGATTAGGGGTCATGACCTCATGATTCTAGGGATCAGGGGTCATGACCTCATAATTCTAGGGATCAGGGGTCATGACCCGTGGGTCCAGAGTCCACAGATCACGAACTACAAAACAGGCAGAATGTCTAATTTAGTCTCAAGACTTGAGCACCTTGATGAAAGCGTCGCGAGGAATTTCAACGTTGCCGACCATTCTTAGGCGTCGCTTGCCTTCACGTTGAGCGGCCAGAAGCTTCTGTCGCCTAGTCCTGTCCGTGCCGCTTTTCTGCATCAAAATAATTGCAGCAACGCGTGAAAATTCAGGCCCTCTTATCTTAGATGTCTGCTGTACCCCTCTGGGCGATTCGATTGGCTGCGGCCATGTCAGCTCTCTATTGGTTATGCCTGCAGCCTGTTTTGGCTGCCTAAACCCCTCTAAGCAATTTGATTGGCTGCGGCCAAAACTCTACGTATTTGGGTATGTCTGTCTTGGCTGCCCTCGAACCCTTCTGAGAGATTTGATTGGCTGCGGCCAAAAATCTATTTGGGTATGTCTGTCTTGGCTGACCCGAACCCTTCTGAGCGATTTGATTGGCTGCGGCAAAAATTCTATTTGGGTATGTCTGTCTTGGCTGCACCGAACCCATCTGAGCGATTTGATTGGCTGCGGCCGATTGCTACAACAGATTTAAAAGCATTATCTGGATTTGGAACTAACAATTTTCTGCACAACATCCTTTCTGAACGGCTTGATCTGACTGCTTGCCACCACCTTGTTGTTGCCAGCTTTAATTTGTACTTTGATTAGAAACTGCTGTCGAGGCAACTCCTCGGCTAGCTTAGTTGCCATGACAACAGCCCTCTGCCTGGCCCTATCAGCCGGGATCATCAGCGTGAGCTCGTCCACCGGTCGGTCATTCAGATGAGGCACCAGCTTCACCAGCTGGCAGCTCTGCCAGCCGGCCTCCTCGTAGTGGAAGCTGGCATAGCCGGAACTGCGAGTTTTCAGCACGTCCACCAGGTCGATGACGATCTCGCTGAGCGGCAGGCGGGCCTCCAACAGGATGCGATCGGAATCGATGTAGGACTGGCTGAGGATGCTGCCGCGGCGCTCCTGGATTCGGGATGTGGGTCGGTGAGGATTGGAGTGGGTTGGAGAGGATTGGAGCGAGTTGGTGAGGATTGGAGTGGGTTGGAGAGGATTGGAGCGGGCTGGAGAGGATTGGAGCGAGTTGGTGAGGATTGGAGTGGGTTGGAGAGGATTGGAGTGGGTTGGAGAGGATTGGAGCGGGCTGGAAAGGATTCGAACGAGTTGGAGGATTGGAGCGGGCTGGAGAGGATTCGAGTGCATCGCAGCACATGTGCAGCTGGTGGCCAGCGCACTCACCAGCATGAGCTGAGCTACAGCATCCAGATACTTGGCCGGGGTGATGACGGTCGCCCTACACAACGGCTCAAAGTGCTCGGCCACCTCCGAGTCTGGCGGCATCACGGATGGGCTGGTGACGTCAACAATGCTGCCAGAGTGCAGCTGCACTCGGTAGGGAATCGAGGGCGCGGTCAGGATGACGTCAGCGTTGTACTCCTCCTCCAGGCGCTGCCGAAAGACGTCCATGTGCAGCAGGCCGAGGAAGCCAAGCCGCCAGCCGCGCCCCAAAGCCGGATTCGAGTCCGGGGCCACCGACACGGATGCGTCGTTGAGGGTGAGCTTGGACAGGGACGCCTCGAGGCTGTCGATGTCCTCTTGGGACACGGGGAACAGGCCGCAGAACACCATGGGCTGGGCAGGCTGGAGGGGTCAATTAGGTTGGGAGGCATCCGGGCATGACAAAAACTCGAGCTCCCTAGCAATCCGTCTCTATTTCCTGAAGATCCGCCCCTAGATTTCTACCAAATCCGCCCCTAGATTACCAGAAAATCCAAACTAGATTCTCCGAAATCGCCCCTAGATTCCCTGAAAATCCAAACTAGATTCCCTGAAAATCCGCCCCTAGATTCCCTGAAAATCGCCCCTAGATTCCCTGAAAATCCGCCCCTAGATTCACTGAAAATCCGCCCCTAGATTCCCTGAAAATCCGCCCCTAGATTCACTGAAAATCCGCCCCTAGATTCAACGAAAATCCGCCCCTAGATTCCCGAAAATCCGCCCCTAGATTCCCCGAAAATCCGCCCCTAGATTCCCCGAAAATCCGCCCCTAGATTCTCCGAAAATCCGCCCCTAGATTCCCCGTAAATCCGCCCCTAGATTCCCCGAAAATCCGCCCCTAGATTCCCCGAAAATCCGCCCCTAGATTACCGGAAAATCCGCCCATAGATCACCCTAAAATCCGCTCCTAGATTACCGGAAAATCCGCCCATAGATCACCCTAAAATCCGCTCCTAGATTCCCGAAAATCCGCCCCTAGATTACCGGAAAATCCGCCCCTAGATTCCCCGAAAATCCGCCCCTAGATTCCCCGAAAATCCGCCCCTAGATTCCCCGAAAATCCGCCCCTAGATTCCCCGAAAATCCGCCCCTAGATTCCCCGAAAATCCGCCCCTAGATTCCCCGAAAATCCGCCCCTAGATTACCGGAAAATCCGCCCCTAGATCACCCGAAAATCCGCCCCTAGATTCCCCGAAAATCCGCCCCTAGATTCCCCGAAAATCCGCTCCTAGATTCCCGAAAATCCGCCCCTAGATTCCCCGAAAATCCGCCCCTAGATTCCCCGAAAATCTGCCCCTAGATTCCCCGAAAATCCGCCCCTAGATTCCCCGAAAATCCGCCCCTAGATTACCGGAAAATCCGCCCCTAGATTCCCCGAAAATCCGCCCCTAGATTACCGGAAAATCCGCCCATAGATCACCCTAAAATCCGCTCCTAGATTACCGGAAAATCCGCCCATAGATCACCCTAAAATCCGCTCCTAGATTCCCGAAAATCCGCCCCTAGATTCCCCGAAAATCCGCCCCTAGATTCCCCGAAAATCCGCCCCTAGATTCCCCGAAAATCCGCCCCTAGATTCCCCGAAAATCCGCCCCTAGATTCCCCGAAAATCCGCCCCTAGATTCCCCGAAAATCCGCCCCTAGATTCCCCGAAAATCCGCCCCTAGATTACCGGAAAATCCGCCCCTAGATCACCCGAAAATCCGCCCCTAGATTCCCCGAAAATCCGCCCCTAGATTCCCCGAAAATCCGCTCCTAGATTCCCGAAAATCCGCCCCTAGATTCCCCGAAAATCCGCCCCTAGATTCCCCGAAAATCTGCCCCTAGATTCCCCGAAAATCCGCCCCTAGATTCCCCGAAAATCCGCCCCTAGATTACCGGAAAATCCGCCCCTAGATTCCCCGAAAATCCGCCCCTAGATTACCGGAAAATCCGCCCCTAGATCACCCTAAAATCGCCCCTAGATTCCCCGAAAATCTGCCCCTAGATTTCCCTAAAATCCACCCTAGATTTCCAAAACATCCGCCCCTAGATTCCTCTAAAATCCGTCCTAAGATTTACTAAAACCCGCCCAGATTCCCCAAAACCTCTCACCTGAAACGGTGTCAACGGCTCGTCTTTGGAATTTTCATCACTCGAACCGCCCCCGCCTACAACAGTATCGCCAACCAGAGCCTCTCTGGTGCTGCGCATACTACTAATTAAGTAGCCAACCAGGCCGCAACTTAGCGAGTCGATGGGCTGCGGCTCGGGCCTGAACACGCCGACCTCTTTAACCGTGTGAGCAATTTTGGGTTGATGCAAGCTGCGAAATTCTTCACCAGGTTTTAGGAGGCCGGATTTGGCCGCCACAAGACAGACGGCGCCTTTGTAGGGCTCGAACCAGGAGTCAACGATTAGGCCTTTGAAGCTGGACGAGCGGTGGTCGGCTTGATCAGCAGTGGAGGGCGGTGGTATTCGGTGAACAATGGCTTCCAGTAGCTGGTCAATGTTGATGGCCTTTTTGGCTGACACCTCAATTACCTGGGAGGAGGGGTTAGGCGAGGGAGATGGTAGATAAGGGTGAGGGAGATGGTAGATAAGGAAGTGAGGTAGATAACGGAATGAGGTAGATAAGGGAGTGAGGGAGATAACGGAATGAGGTAGATAAGGGACCGAGGGAGATAACGGAATGAGGTAGATAAGGGAGTGAGGGAGATAAGGGAGTGGGGTAGATAAGGGAGTGAGGTAGATAAGGGAGTGAGGTAAATAAGGGAGTGAGGTAGATAAGGGATTAAGGTAGATAAGGGATTGAGGTAGATAAGGGAGTGGGGTAGATAAGGGAGTGAGGTAGATAAGGGAGTGAGGTAAATAAGGGAGTGAGGTAGATAAGGGATTGAGGTAGATAAGGGAGTGAGGTAAATAAGAGAGTGAGGAAGATAAGGGAGTGAGGTAAATAAGGGAGTGAGGGAGATAAGGGAGTGAGGTAAATAAGAGAGTGAGGAAGATAAGGGAGTGAGGTAAATAAGGGAGTGAGGGAGATAAGGGAGTGAGGTAGATAAGGGATTGAGGTAGATAAGGGATTGAGGTAGATAAGGGAGTGAGGTAGATAAGGGAGTGAGGTAGATAAGGGAGTGAGGTAGATAAGGGAGTGAGGTAGATAAGAACAAGAAATGGTGCAGGCAATTCTCACCTGGTCAGGCTCAATGCCGAACAAACTCTGGAGCTGTTTTTTCACCTCATCCGGTTTGGCATTGGCAGGTCGATCTTGTTAATCACAGGTATGATCGGCAGCTCGGCCGTGAAGGCCAGGAAATAGTTGGCGATGGTCTGCGCCTGAACACCATCGTTGGCGTCAACCAGCAGCACGACGCCGTCCGAAGCGGCCACCGAACGGTGCACTTCGTGGCTGAAATCCACGTGACCCGGCGTGTCCACCAGGTTGAGCAGGTAGGTGGACCCAGTGCTGGGGGACTGGTAGAACAAGGCGACCGTCTGTGCCTTGATGGTGATGCCGCGGTCGCGCTCGATTTTCAGCCGGTCCAGCACCTGCTGGTTCTGGGGACCGGCCTGGATGGCGCCTGGGGGCAGGGTTGGGATGCTGGATGACAGACAGACAGACAGACGGACAGACAGACAGGCACACAGACAGACAGACAGACAGACAGACAGACAGACAGACACACAGCTCACCAGTGCACTCCAGCAGTCTATCAGAGAGTGTACTCTTCCCGTGGTCCACATGAGCAATGATGCTGAAGTTGCGAATCAAGCTGGTGTCGAACTTGCTGAGGTCAAGCGGTGCGGGCTGCAAGGTGTTAATGAAATGCTGAATAGAATTAATTATAAAATCTATTTTTAGAACTCGATGGTCAGAACTAAGCAGAGCGCAGGTCTCACTTTGCTAGCAGGCTTTGAGAACAGTCGATGCAGAGGTTTAAAAGCGAATTGCAGGGATCTGAAAGCAGAAAATAACAGGCCAAGTCAATATCGAACAACCTACATACCTGCAGATGAAACTATTTTTAAGTTTACATTGTAAATTCTTACCGCAATAACCTTTCACACCTGCCGCATAGATGAATCATAAGTATTGAGTAGGAAACGCAGGCTGCAATACAACATGGGTGCATTGTTGAGATTACTCGTTGTTTGATTTTTAGTAAATGATTTCCAATCTTATTGCCGAGAGAAAAAACAAACAAAAATTAGACAATTGAAAAAATATTTTTACTCTTATGAGTGCATCACAAGTTTAATAAACAGAAAGGGCTAATTTACAACAGACTTTACAGAGTAGGAATACAAAGTTACAATTAGTTAGATGCCATTGCATCTTTGTATCAATCAATTGATCAACAAATCAGATCTAATCAATCAATTGATCAATCAAGCTTTATTTCATCAATCAATCAATCAATCAATTGATCAACAAAGTTTGATTTGATCAACAAAGTTTGATTTCATCAATCAATAAATCAATCAATTGATCATAAAATCATTCAATTCAGATTCATCAATCACACCTGGAGCAACGCACCAATGCAAACCGGTGGTCACACAAAGTTATTTCTTGGTCTCCTCCTTCGCCGCGGCCTCGGCCTTGAGCTGACTCAGCACTCCCCTAATAAAATCCCCAGCCTCTTCGAGCTTGGTCGCGTCGATCCCAGTCTCGTATCCGGTGCTGTGCAGCATAGCAACCACCGCCTCCGTGGCAACATTGCCCGATGCGCCAGGCCCGGCGTACGGACAGCCGCCCAGGCCGGCCACCGAAGCGTCGATGGTCCTGAGTTCGAATCTGAGCGCGGCGGAAATATTCGCCAAAGCCTGACCGTTGGTGTTGTGACAGTGAGCGGCCAGGTGGGTGGGGCGCAGGCCGGAGTTCAGCAGACTCTCGAGCAGGCGGCTCATCGTGTCCGGCGTGCCGACTCCGATGGTGTCGCCGAGGGAGACCTCGTAGCAGCCGAGCTCGAGGAGGCGGTGGGCCACGGAGGTGACCGCCGAGTGGCTGACCTTGCCCTGGTAGGGGCAGCCGAGGACGCAGGAGACATAGCCGCGAAGCGGCACCCTTGTGTATGTGGGGGCGGGGCAGGTGAGGCAGTTGCTAGGGAGGTTCTGTTAGTTACTTTTTAAGTCACCACCGCAAGTCGCAAGCAAAGTGTCTGGTCAGGAGTTCTGCTCTCAGGGGATGTTTACTCAGGAGAGAGGAATGTGCTCAGGACTGCGGAGTGTGCTCAGGAGTAAGGGGTTTTCTCAGGAGTGTGCTCAGAAGCGAGATGTGTGCTCAGAAGTGTGCTCAGGAGTGTGCTCAGAAGCGAGATGTGTGCTCAGAAGCGAGATGTGTGCTCAGAAGCGAGATGTGTGCTCAGAAGCGAGATGCGTGCTCAGAAGCGAGATGTGTGCTCAGAAGCGAGATGTGTGCTCAGAAGCGAGATGTGTGCTCAGAAGCGAGATGCGTGCTCAGAAGCGAGATGTGTGCTCAGGAGTAAGGGCTTTTTTCAGTAGTGTGCTCAGGATTGAGTGTGCTCAGGAGTGAGGAGTGTGCTCAGAAGTGTACTCAGGAGTGAGGAGTGTGTTCAGAACTGTGCTCAGGAGTGAGGAGTGTGCTCAGGAGCCGACACTCACTTGGCCTTCAAAGCAGCCTCGGCCACGGGCTTGAACCGCCGCAGGCTCTCCTCAACATCGCAGTTGACGTTGCGCCTAGAGAAAGCCTCAGACGCGGCGCCAAAGACGGCCACCTCGTCGGCGCCGGCAGCCAGGGCGGCTTCGAAGCCGCGCAGATTCGGGGTCAGGGCGGCGTACACCACGCCGGATTTCTTGGAAATGCCGCCCAGCACCGCGTCGCTGCTGGCCATCTGCGGCACCCACTTGCACGACACGAAGCTGCCGGCCTCGATTTTTGTCAGGCCACTGGCCGACAGCAGGTCCACCAGGCGGATTTTGGCCGCCAGCGGCACCGGCTGCTTCTCGTTCTGCAGCCCGTCGCGGGGCCCCACCTCGTACACTGTGACCCTGCCACGGCCCCTGGCCTGCCCGCTTAGCAACCGGCGAAGCATGGATGGGGCTTCGGGGAGGGCAAACTGGCTGATGCGGCTGACTGGATGCTGCGGGTTGAATAGATAGATAGATTAGATAGATAGATAGATAGATTAGATAGATAGATAGATAGATAGATGGATGGATGGATAGATAGATAGATGGATAGATAGATAGATGGATGGATAGATAGATAGATAGATGGATAGATAGATAGATAGATAGATAGATAGATAGATAGATAGATAGATAGATAGATAGATAGATAGATAGATAGATAGATAGATAGAAAGAAAGAAAGATAGATAGATAGATAGATAGATAGATAGATAGATAGATAGATAGATAGATAGATAGATAGATAGATAGATAGATAGATAGATTAGATAGATAGATAGATAGATAGATAGATAGATGGATGGATGGATAGATAGATAGATGGATAGATAAGATAAATAGATAGATAGATAGATAGATAAATAGATAGATAGACACACAGACAGATGGATAGATAATAAGTCTCGACAAAAATGAAAGAAACAATAAGCAGCACTCATTGATAATAAATGCATCTGTTAAAGAACAATTTTACGAATTTCACAATAGATGCGTCATATTTTGATATCTATTTGGTACATATCATCAATAAATATTGAACTATTATCCAGTGTAAACTGTATAAATATGCTGACACGAGCTAAAAGTAAATCAAATAACTGATCTGCAGTCATCGGGGAGGATAGAAGGACTTGAAACAGTCACGCCCAAACCGTTGAACCCTAAGTACAGGGTGCACATCGGCCCCGACTTTCTTATCTCCAGCTGAGCACACAACTCAGTCACACGAAACCATCCAACTTTGAGTAAATCTTCAATCGTTCAACCGAAGCTTGAACAGACTGTTTCAACTGGGATCCCTCCGGGTGCACATCCGGGCACAGGCAGGTGAGCACAGACTCAGCCCAGGCAGCAGGAGTGAGCAGGCAGCCGCTGAACAGGCGACAGACCTTTGCCAGGCACAACGGGCACAGCTCCAGAGGCTGGGTGAGCGCGGCCGCCATGGACTCGCTGCCGTTCATGTTGCAGGCGAAGCAGCAGCAGTGGTCCAGGCCCAGCAGGTGGCCCAGCTCGTGGCTCAGCACCTTGCGCACCCGCCAGTCGGCGCTGGTCAGCGGGTCGCCGTCGGCTCCGCCTGATTCTCCGTCGTCAAGGACGCCATCGTTGATAGGCGCCGAGGAGCCTCGGCCGAAGCACACCACCGCCGCTTTGTGCATCGCCGATGACTGGCCGAGAATGAAGGCGCCGTTCTGTCCAGGCCCCAGCATGTCCGGCCCGGGGTACAGGTCCGTGTGGCACACGCCCACCTGGACTGTGGCACCGGTTGCTGCGGTGGCGGTAGGGTGATGCAGCAGCAGGCAGCGGAGCACCGAGCCCGCTTCGAAGCGAATGGAGCCCTTGACCTCCTGGGTAAGAAGCGGTGCTTGGGGAATTTAATTTGTGTGAGCAGCTCGGGATCTACGAGGCTGGCCTAGCAACTGAGGATCTGCGAGGCTGGCCTAGCAACTGAGGATCTGCGAGGCTGGCCTAGCAACTGAGGATCTGCGAGGCTGGCCTAGCAACTGACACTTTGGGAGGCTGGCCCAGCAACTAAGGATCTGGAAAGCTGGCCCAGCAACTGAGGATCTGCGAGGCTGGCCTAGCAACTGACACTCTGGGAGGCTGGCCCAGCAACTGAGGATCTGAGAGGCTGGCCCAGCAACTGAGGATCTTTGAGGCTGGCCCAGCAACTGAGGATCTGGGAGGCTGGCCCTGCTACTGAGGATCTGGGAGGCTGGGGCAGCAACTGAGGATCTGGGAGGCTGGCCCAGCAACTGAGGATCTGGGAGGCTGGCCCAGCAACTAAGGATCTGGGAGGCTGGTCCAGCAACTGAGGATCTGGGAGGCTGGTCCAGCAACTGAGGATCTGGGAGGCTGGCCCAGCAACTGAGGGTCTGGGAGGCTGGCCTAGCAACTGAGGATCTGCGAGGCTGGCCTAGCAACTGACACTTTGGGAGGCTGGCCCAGCAACTAAGGATCTGGGAAGCTGGCCCAGCAACTGAGGATCTGGGAGGCTGGCCTAGCAACTGACACTCTGGGAGGCTGGCCCAGCAACTGACACTCTGGGAGGCTGGCCCAGCAACTGGGGATCTGGGAGGCTGGCCCAGCAACTGAGGATCTGGGAGGCTGGCCTAGCAACTGACACTCTGGGAGGCTGGCCCAGCAACTGACACTCTGGGAGGCTGGCCCAGCAACTGGGGATCTGGGAGGCTGGCCCAGTAACTGGGGATCTGGGAGGCTGGCCCAGTAACTGGGGATCTGGGAGGCTGGCCCAGTAACTGGGGACCTGGGAGGCTGGCCCAGCAACTGGGGATCTGGGAGGCTGGCCCAGCAACTGAGGATCTGGGAGGCTGGCAGCGCAGTAACTGGGGATCTGGGAGGCTGGCCCAGCAACTGGGGATCTGGGAGGCTGGCCCAGCAACTGGGGATCTGGGAGGCTGGCCCAGCAACTGGGGATCTGGAAGGCTGGCCCAGCAACTGAGGATCTGGGAGGCTGGCCCAGCAACTGAGGATCTGGAAGGCTGGCCAAGCAACTGAGGATCTGGAAGGCTGGCCCAGCAACTGAGGATCTGGGAGGCTGGCTCAGCAACTGGGGATCTGGGAGGCTGGCCCAGCTACTGAGGATCTAAGAGGCTGGCCCAGCAACTGGGGATCTGGGAGGCTGGCCCAGCAACTGAGGATCTGGGAGGCTGGCAGCGCAGTAACTGGGGATCTGGGAGGCTGGCCAAGCAACTGGGGATCTGGGTGGCCGGCCCAGCAACTGAGGATCTGGGAGGCTGGCCCAGTAACAGGGGATCTGGGAGGCTGGCCCAGTAACTGGGGATCTCGGAGGCTGGCCCAGTAACTGACACTTTGGGAGGCTGGCCCAGCAACTGAGGGTCTGGGAGGCTGGCGCAGCAACTGAGGATCTGGGAGGCTGGCCCAGCAACTGAGAATCTGGGAGGCTGGCCCTGCTACTGAGGATATGGGAGGCTGGTCCAGCAACTGAGGATCTGGGAGGCTGGCCCAGCAACTGAGGATCTGGGAGGCTGGTCCAGCAACTGAGGATCTGGGAGGCTGGCGCAGCAACTGAGGATCTGGGAGGCTGGCCCAGCAACTGAGAATCTGGGAGGCTGGCCCTGCTACTGAGGATATGGGAGGCTGGTCCAGCAACTGAGGATCTGGGAGGCTGGCGCAGCAACTGAGGGTCTGGGAGGCTGGCGCAGCAACTGAGGATCTGGGAGGCTGGCCCAGCAACTGAGGGTCTGGGAGGCTGGCGCAGCAACTGAGGGTCTGGGAGGCTGGCGCAGCAACTGAGGATCTGGGAGGCTGGCCCAGCAACTGAGGGTCTGGGAGGCTGGCCCAGCAACTGAGGATCTGGGAGGCTTGCCTAGCAACTGGGGATCCGGGAGGCTTGCCTAGCAGCTGAGGATCTGGTAATCAAGCAGACACAACCGCACCCTGCGAACAACATCGTCCCGCGCAGCCAGAAAGCCGCACTCGGGCTGCAGCTGCAGGTCCAGGCAGGGAAAATAGGCCCTCAGGTAGGGCATGGCGTCCCTCAGGGCGGCCGAGAGCCGAGGCGGCAGCGGCTCCAGCTGGCGAATCAGGACAACCCGCTTGGCGCCTGACGAATCCGGGTTGAACCAGCTCAGCAGGTGGTTGAGCTGCATGCTCACCTGCGGGATTGATATTGATTAGAGAAATGGGGTGAGATTGATTAGAGAAATGGAGTGAGATTGATTAGATGGGAAAAGGGGTGAGATTAATTAAGAAATGGGGTGAGATTGATGGGAAATGGGGTGAGATTGATTGGGAAATGGGGTGAGATTGCAGAATGGAGTGAGATTGATTAGAGAAAAGGAGTGAGATTGATTAGAAAAATGGTGTGGGATTGATTGGGAAATGGGGTGAGATTGATTGGGAAATGGGTATGATTGATAGTGTAATAGGGTGAGATTGATTGGAACGTGAGATGAGATTGATAGGTTTGTCTCACCTTCCACCGACTGTAGGACTGCATTCTGCGCAGCTCAGCACTGGCTGGCTTCAGCTGCACAGCCAATGAGCTATCGGCAAGCAACCGCCTGAGTTCAGCCTCATCCTCAGGCTGATCTTCATTTGAGCTCCCAGCCGCCAACAGCCAGCGATGAAATCGGTGCGGCTCCAAACGCAGCAGGGACCGATTGGATCGATAAAAGCCGTCCCTGGGACAGCAACTGCCGCAGCTGGGCATGCAATCAAATTCTGGCACTGAATTACCCGCGTTTTGATTTGCAGAAAAGCGACAGTTGACTAAATGGTTTGGTCTGACTGGCTGGGGCAACACTTAGCCACTACTGATCTGTCATCCTCTAGAACAACTCTGATTGGCTAAGGCATTACTTCGCCACATTTACCCCTAGGACAACTCTGATTGGCTAAGGCATCACTTCGCCACATTTACCCCTAGGACAACTCTGATTGGCTAAGGCATCACTTCGCCACATTTACCCCTAGGACAACTCTGATTGGCTAAGGCATCACTTCGCCACATTTACCCCTAGGACAACTCTGATTGGCTAAGGCATCACTTCGCCACATTTACCCCTAGGACAACAATGATTGGCTAAGGCACCACTTCGCCACCTTTACCCCTAGGACAACTCTGATTGGCTAAGGCATCACTTCGCCACTTCTACTCCTAGGACAACTCTGATTGGCTAAGGCATCACTTCGCCACTTCTACTCCTAGGACAACTCTGATTGGCTAAGGCATCACTTCGCCACATTTACCCCTAGGACAACAATGATTGGCTAAGGCACCACTTCGCCACCTTTACCCCTAGGACAACTCTGATTGGCTAAGGCATCACTTCGCCACTTCTACTCCTAGGACAACTCTGATTGGCTAAGGCATCACTTCGCCACTTCTACCCCTAGGACAACTCTGATTTGACTTTAATTATCCAATGCCTACTGCTCAGTCTAACACTAGAAGACAGCTCTGACTTGCCGCGAGTGTCATAGTGGATGAAATTACTCAGTCACAAGGAGACGTAACGGTGTCAAATTATCGATGAAAACATATTAATTCGGGGGCACAATAAACGAATCAATCAAACTTTAAATCAAAGCCGTTTTACTGTAAGATTTTTATTTGCATTCAGTTTTGCTGTTTAAAAAATCTCAATAAATTAGTGATCTACTTAAAGTAGCAAGTGCAAGACAAGAAAATTTAATGAAAATTAACTAATGTCTTTCTAAGAAAACAGAAGTGACAGCGTAAAAAGGGATTAATATTTATTTACAAAGCTAGCGAAGGTGAGCCCAATAAGCAGAAGCAAAACAACAGAGAAGCATAATTTGACTCGGCTGAATTTGTCTATCAAGCGATAACAATTTTTACAAGCACTCAGATTTGGAGTAGTTTAAGAGAAATAAGTAAATAAACAACAGCGGTTTAAAAGACTAGATATTCATTTGGTTATTAAATAAAATATTACTCTATATTAGGTGCGCCCGGAATACAGCAGAGATAACAAAGGAAATATTTTGTTCATAAATAATACAAGCGGACACACATGCATCAGAATAAGGGAACAGTAACAATAAGAAAAAGTTTGCATTGTTCTCAAAGGAAATTTATTCTCTCGCTTACAATCAAGCAGTGTTCGGGTTACTTAATTTATTAAAACTGCTGCATTTGTTCAACACGAATAAACAATAATTGCATTTTTAATTCATAGTTAATAGTCATAAATCAACTGTGCCGATTATAGGGGTTGTTAGCAAGTGTTGCAAATAGGTGCAGTGCAGAATCAAGTTGCACTTATACAGGTTACAGGGTGCGCCTTGTACGACTGCGGAAAGCATTGTGTAGCTGGGTTGACGAGGGGGCGGACACAGACAGATACTAAGACAGGCACTAACACAGACAGACAAAGACAGACAGTCAGATGCAGACAGCACAGGACAGCACAGATAGACGGACGGACAGACAGACAGACAAACAGACAGAAACAAAGACAGACAGGCAGACAGAAAGACAGACAAAGACGGACAGGCAGACATGCAGAGAGACAGACAGACAGCACAGCAGATACAGACAGCACAGCACAGCACAGACAGACAGACAGACAGACATTCAGAGAGACAGACATTCAGAGAGACAGACAGACATTCAGAGAGACAGACAGCACAGCACAGACAGACAGACAGACATTCAGAGAGACAGACATTCAGAGAGACAGACAGACATTCAGAGAGACAGACAGCACAGCACAGACAGACAGACAGACATTCAGAGAGACAGACATTCAGAGAGACAGACAGACAGACATTCAGAGAGACAGACAGACAGGCAGACAGAGAGACAGACAAAGACGGACAGGCAGACATGCAGAGAGACAGACAGACAGCACAGCAGATACAGACAGCACAGCACAGCACAGACAGACAGACAGACAGACATTCAGAGAGACAGACATTCAGAGAGACAGACAGACATTCAGAGAGACAGACAGCACAGCACAGACAGACAGACAGACATTTAGAGAGACAGACATTCAGAGAGACAGACAGACATTCAGAGAGACAGACATTCAGAGAGACAGACAGACATTCAGAGAGACAGACAGCACAGCACAGACAGACAGACAGACATTCAGAGAGACAGACAGCACAGCACAGACAGACAGACAGGCAGACAGACAGACAGACAGGCAGAGACAGACAGAAAAAAAAACTTTAGCCTGTTTAAAAGAGAATAAACAAAAGTTTATACTAATTGAAACCAACAAAGCAGAGCAAAGCAGAGTGCTCAGCCAGCAAGCGCTGCAGTGACATCATAAGAGAAAATCAATCATATTAAAAAATGAATCATTTTTACTGTCAAATTAGGCCAAGCCATGCTAGCCGTCTGTCCATAGTGAAGAAAGTTTTCCAATGGCCACTCACTAGGCAAGTACATTGTTGTCAGCAAGAAGTTTCATCCAGCGACGCAAATGCGGGATTGTCGCTGGAAGCTGACGCGCTGTTGTGCTCGCGCCGATGCAGATGGCCGTGCTGATGCCGCAGCCTGTGGTACTGGGCAACGTTGAAGTCGTCTTCTTGATTGTCAGAGCCGTCTGGCTGCTTCTCTGCTTCTTCTCCTTCTTGTTGCCGCCGTTCGTTGTCGTCATTGTCGAAATTCTCCGGCACGGAGACAACTACGGGAGGCGATCTCGGTCGGCTGTCTTCATCTAGCGGCTGCTCAGTCGAAGCGGCAGCTCTGGCTAGCAGAGGCCCGCGACTTTCGTCAATGTCGGCCATTTCGGTGGCAGACTGGGAGACGCCTAGCAGGGTCTGCTGGGTGTTCACGTTAGTCAGGTGCGAGCTGTCGGCAGGTAGGGTGCTCAAGGGTATTGCGCTGCTGCCGCAGGGGCCTTTATCATCCTGAGAAACACGAAGTTGTGGCGTTCTGATGCTTAACGTTTCTTAGAGAAGGTTGCAGAAGCTGGTGTACATTGGGAGCAGGGAGTTAGGGGGTGGTGGACCTAGATGTGCATCATTGGGGCAGAGAGTCAGTGAGGTGGCTACGCTAGATGTACATTGAGGCAGAGAGTTAGTGAGGTGGTGGGCCTAGATATACCTTGGGGCAGAGAGTTACATGTAGTGGGGTGGTTGAGCTAAATCTACATTGGGGCAGAGAGTTAGTGGGGTGGTGGACCTAGACGTACATTAGGGGCAGGGAGTTTGTGGGTGGTGGACCTAGATATACATTGGGGCCGAGAGTTAGTGAGGTGCTGGAGCTAGATGTACATTGGGGCAGAGCTAGTGGGCGGTGGAGCTAGATGTACATTGGGGGGGGGGAGAGTTGGTGAGGTGGTGGCGCTAGATGAACATTGGAGCAGAGAGTTGGTGAGGTGGTGGAGCTAGATGTACATTGGGGCAGAGAGTTAGTGAGGGTGGACCTAGATGTACATTGGGGCAGAGAGTTAGTGAGGGTGGACCTAGATGTACATTGGGGCAGAGAGTTAGTGAGGGTGGACCTAGATGTACATTGGGGCAGAGAGTTAGTGAGGTGGTGGACCTAGATGTACATTGGGGCAGAGAGTTAGTGAGGTGGTGGAGCTAGATGAACATTGGAGCAGAGAGTTGGTGAGGTGGTGGAGCTAGATGTACATTGGGGGCAGAGAGTGAAGCGTACACTCACCATGCCGTCAGGCCTGCTTCGATTAATAGTCTGCCCGCTGCCGCTTGCAGTAGTGCCGCCGCCGCCGCTGGCGCCGCCGCCGCCACCGCACACGGACACGAGAAACAGGCGAACCAGCCGCCTGTAGTGAGCACCCCTGCCCAGGTACACAACAGGTTTGAGCAGCAGGCACACAACAAACAGGAAATTGGATACCACATAGAACAGCAGCTCCAGCTGAGTTCTAGCCGCTGGGCCGTGGGATCTGACAATGTGAAATACCAAATTGGGGAATCTGCAGACAAACACGAGGCCTCCAATCATGGCTACAATGTCGGCATTGACCGCCTCCTGTCTCAGCGTCCGGTCACGCTTCCGGTCGTCTGACAGAGCTTGACTGCGTCTGCTCGACGCTGCTCTTGCGTTACCTTCGCCGCTGCCTCCGCCGCGGTTCCTACTGGTGTTCTTGCTCACCATGTACTTGTCCAGCCGCTTGTACAGGCGGAAACAGGTGAACCCGCCGATGGTGAGGTAGGGAATGAAGAGCTCGATTGGTACCTGCATAGATTTCAGTGAGGATACGGATATAATGATACTGTTCTCTCAGATTGAAAGTGATGCACTCAAGGGGGGGGGGGCATAGAAAACTTTATGTAGAGGCAGATCCAATACATTCAGGACAGAAAGCTTCAGGTTCAATACATTCAGGACAGAAAACTTCAGGTTCAATACATTCAGGACAGAAAACTTCAGGTTCAATACATTCAGGACAGAAAGCTTCAGGTTCAATACATTCAGAACAGAAAAATTCAGGTTCAATACATTCAGAACAGAAAACTTCAGGTTCAATACATTCAGAACAGAAAGCTTCAGGTTCAATACATTCAGGACAGAAAATTTCAGGATCAATACATTCAGGACAGAAAACTTCAGGTTCAATACATTCAGGACAGAAAACTTCAGGTTCAATACATTCAGGACAGAAAACTTCAGGTTCAATACATCCAGGACAGAAAACTTCAGCTTCAAAACATTCAGGACAGAAAACTTCAGCTTCAAAACATTCAGGACAGAAAACTTCATGTGCAACACGTTCAGGACAGAAGCTTCATGTGCAATACATTCAAGACAGAAAGCTTCAGACTCAATAGAGTCAGAACAAGAAACTTCAGGTGCGATAGATTCAGAATGACAGAAAACTTCAGGTGCGATAGATTCAGAATGACAGAAAACTTCAGGTGCGATAGATTCAGAATGACAGAAAACTTCAGGTGCGATAGATTCAGAATGACAGAAAACTTCAGGTCCGATAGATTCAGAATGACAGAAAACTTCAGGTGCGATAGATTCAGAATGACAGAAAACTTCAGGTGCGATAGATTCAGGAGGACAGAAAACTTCAGGTCCGATAGATTCAGGAAACAAGCACCCTAACCATCAAGCAGCTCACACGCTCACCTTGAGCAGCTGATCCTCAATCTTCTGAAAGGTGCTATCAGCTCCCAGCTGGGTGAGACGCAGGGCCCGCCTGCCCTGGCTGTCGCTGTGGAACCAGTAGCGAAACATCTTGGGCATTGAGTACAGCAGTAGGGCCCCCGCCAAACTGCTCACGGTTGGCAGTACAAATTTGATTTTATTCAATCCGCACCTGTGCTGCACAAAAAGCACTATCAACAGGTACATACTGACTAGGTCAACCCATTCTAACAGGGGCTGGCCAATGGAGGCCAGGTACACGGTGAAGTTGTGGTACACCTGGCGCTGAACCGCCGCATCGCCGGGCAGGAAGTGAGTCACCGGCAGAAGCCCCAGCAGCAGGCAGGCGCAGGCGTCGAACAGGCACATGGCCGACAGGTACAGCGAGGTGGCCGACCGCACCGACCTGAGGGATATTTTTAAGGGGTTGAGTTCACTATGCAATGCACATTTCCGCCGACCCCTCAGGCCTGAGCACGCTCCCGTCGAACTTTTCACCCGGAATTTCGCCCGGAATTTTTTGCGTTCACCCGGAATTTTTTCCTATTCCAGTAATGCAATCTGATCCGGGTGGAAATTCCGGATCTGTAACGAAAGTTTACAGAATCCGGGCGAAATTTCCGGATCAAAAAGAAAAATTCCGGAAAATAGACCCGGATCGCTAAAAAAAATCCGGTGACTGTTCCGGGTGCGATCCGGGCGAGTGGAACGGATCAGCACACAAATCCGGGCTAAATTCCGGGCGACGAAAACCGGATCAACACACAATTCCGGGCGAGTGAACCGGATCAGCACACAATTCCGGGCGAGTGAACCGGATCAGCACACAAATCCGGGCTAATTCCGGGCGAGTGAACCGGATCAGCACACAAATCCGGGCTAATTCTGGGCGAGTGAACCGGATCAGCACACAATTCCGGGCGAGTGAACCGGATCAGCACACAATTCCGGGCGAGTGAACCGGATCAGCACACAAATCCGGGCTAATTCCGGGCGAGTGAACCGGATCAGCACACAAATCCGGGCTAATTCCGGGCGAGTGAACCGGATCAGCACACAAATCCGGGCTAATTCCGGGCGAGTGAACCGGATCAGCACACAAATCCGGGCGAATTCCGGGCGAGTGAACCGGATCAGCACACAAATCCGGGCTAATTCCGGGCGAGTGAACCGGATCAGCACACAAATCCGGGCGAATTCCGGGAGAGTGAACCGGATTAGCACACGAATCCAGGTGAATTCTGGATGATTGAACCGGATTTGCAGCCAAATCTTAGGCTTATCACAGTAGCAGAAAATTAAATAAAGAACGGGTCATTGTTCCATACATTTTCCACGACTACGAATTGAATCGAATTCGATTTAGCCGTCCACGAACAGAAATACTGAATTCAGTTGTGCACAACTGCAAATCGTATATTTCTATGCACTTCTACGTACTTTCAGAAACAAAAAATGCTGACCTTCTGAATGTCACTCGGATGGGCAGCTGGACTTCGATGCTACCATTAACTTTTTTTGAAGCCGTATACGGTTTTATATACCTTATCGCGACATTGGCTACTCTTCAGGGATCCCCATTGCCTACCTCTGATTGCATCTGTCAGGTGGGTCACTCGCTATACAGCTAATTAGCTAGTTAACTCAAGTCAGCTGACTTGTCTATTCACTTGCTTAAGAATTGTAAAGATCTCCGCAAAAATTAAGGAACGACTTTTGTCTCATTTTCCAGGACCTATCAGGGCTCATAAATGTAGACAGCCAATGTCTCGAAGAGCGTTTCTAATGAAATCGAATCCAGCAAATTTGGCCTTAACAAAAAGCTAGAAATTAATTGCAAATAAATGCGGTGGTGGTGTTATGCACTCGATCTTGGACATCGCCCGCATTTCACTCCTCGAGTAGCTCGCCGTCTGGAAATATATGTTTCCAGAAGTCGGCCCCTCATTTTCGGCAGCACTGGCGATTCGTCGCGCCTTCACCTGGTCCGCCTTCTTTTGCCGCTCTGCAGCTGACCGAGATTGAAAGAGCACTGCCTGGCTTCTCGCCACGGTCGTGTCGGATTCCGACGAGCTCGTAGCGGAGATAGCTTCCAATCGAAGAACTTCAGCTTTCATCTGACGATTTTCGGCTTGAGCCTCCGACAGCTTTTCACGAACTCCGCTCAATTGATGGCCTATTAAGTACATAAAAATGAGGAGAGTGGCGAAGCAGATTCAAACTTAAGAATCAACAACACTTATATATATACGAGGCTGCTAACGTCTTCTAGTATATGCATAAAAAACTTACACAGTTCGTCCTCGGCTTCGCCTTGGGCCCGAATCTGATCCATCATTGTGGTGCATGACGGGCATCGTGACGGCTGCGGTTGCTGCGATGGCACACGCGCCAAAGCAGTCGCTTCAATCGCTTGGGCCTTTCTATCCAAAGGCCCCTTCCAGAGAGTGGCGGAATACCGGGATCCGGTACTCTTGTTAGCAGCCGTGACAACGTGATCTGCTCACGGCTGGTGCAACTGCAAACGCCTTAGACAAACCACTGGAAGCATGTACCGACAAAAATCGGATTAGCGTCTATCTTAATAGGAAAGCTGCTTTGCATACTGGGCCAGTTAGAGCTATTTGGAACCATGCCACAGTCTCCGTCTAGACACCCAGCTGTGCCAAACAATATGGTTGGCTGATTTTATGCTTCTAAGCGTCAAATATGACGATAGAATCATTCAGCCCGTTGACACACTAAGCAGCTGTGATAGACTACATGCCAGTGGAAGTCAAACCTCTCGCACACAAACAGGGCGCAACAATTTTTCAATTGTCACCTGTACGGAGGATGGGCTCAGCCTCACATTACGGACGCTACAGAGCCGCCGAAAAGCAGATCAATTCACATTGCAATTTCGAGGCTTTATTACCCCTCGCTTTCCAAGAGGAATTAGCGCCGTTGACCAAATGGATGCCAGGGATTGCCTGATGGGATAGCCATTTGCTGGGGTCTGTATTCAGCGGTTTTCCATCGGAGGCTTCCTCTCAAAATCCCCATGGAACTTATATAATGGATGCCGGATTGATTCCGACTCAAGTCCCGAAATTTTCCCGGATCAGCTTCGCCCGGAACTTGGCTGAAATTCGGGTCAAGGGAGCTGATCCGGGTGAATTTTCCGGATTATTTGGTCCGGATCACTAGGGAATTCCGACTCAAGTCCCGAAATTTTCCCGGATCAGCTTCGCCCGGAACTTGGCTGAAATTCGGGTCAAGGGAGCTGATCCGGGTGAATTTTCCGGATCAGTTGGTCCGGATCACTAGGGAATTCCGACTCAAGTCCCGAAATTTTCCCGGATCAGCTTCGCCCGGAACTTGGCTGAAATTCGGGTCAAGGGAGCTGATCCGGGTGAATTTTCCGGATCAGTTGGTCCGGATCACTGGAGAATTCCGACTCAATTCCCGAAATCTCACCCGGAACATTTTCACCCGGAACACTACTGAAATTCGGGTCTACACTCAGAATTCCATAGTGTTCCGGGTGAAAAATTCCGGAAAATCAGACCGGAACAGCTTTCCTTTTCCCGAAAATTTTCCGGATCATATTTCCGGATTTTTTTCCGGAACAAGGGGCTGTTCCGGGCCAAAAAAGCTGATCCGGGCCTTCACCCGGAAATCAATTAAAAATCGGGCCCGGATCACAAAATTCCGGAAAAAATTCCGGGTGAAACGTTCGACGGGCTTAAAACCATAAGAAATTGACACTGGCTAATATTACTAAAACAGTCCCCAAGTTAATGCAAAGGCGCAACAGATTAGACACAAGGACAGACAGGCGGACACATTCACACAGACAGACACACAGACAGACAGACAGACAGACAGACAGACACACAGACAGACAGACAGACAGACAGACACAGACAGACAGACAGACAGACAGACAGGCAGAGACAGACAGAGAGACACAGACAGACAGACAGACAGACAGACACAGACAGACAGACACAGACAGACAGACAGGCAGACACAGACAGACACAGACAGACAGACAGACAGACAGACACAGACAGACATACCTGAAGCGGAACAGGGCCAGGAACACCAGCTGAGAGAACAGCGCGGCCAGGCACAGCACCAAGCCGAAGGGTCCAAGCAGCTGATGGCCCAGCGCAGCGGTTCTGTCGCTGCTGCACATGTAGGCATCGTAGCAGAGAACTCCAGCACCGGCTGGCTGGGCGGTGGCAAACTCGGGTGCCGAGGTGGTGGCGGCAGAGGCTCTGAGCTGGCTATCGATGCAGGCGTTGATGCTGTGAAGGCAGTCCAAGTTGACGCCGCTGCCGCCGCCTGCAGCGCTGGGGCCGTTGGCAGAGTAAGCCGCGGTGGTGAAGTTCGCTCCGCTGCTGGCGAGGTTGCTGCAGGAAACGCGTTGGATTGGTAGTGAGGGGTGAGTCAGCAGAGAGGTGGATTCTTGTGTATTTAGGGGATCTACCCTGTAATTCAGTAGGAGCATCCACCTTATCTTCAGTAAGAGTGGATTTGAGCATCTACCTGATCTTCAGTAAGAGTAGGTTTGAACATCTACCTGATCTTCAGTAAGAGTAGGTTTGAGCATCTACCTGATCTTCAGTAAGAGTAGGCTTGAGCATCTACCTTATCTTCAGTAAGAGTAGGTTTGAGCATCTACCTGATCTTCAGTAAGAGTAGGTTTGAGCATCTACCTGATCTTCAGTAAGAGTAGGTTTGAACATCTACCTGATCTTCAGTAAGAGTAGGTTTGAGCATCTACCTGATCTTCAGTAAGAGTAGGTTTGAGCATCTACCTTATCTTCAGTAAGAGTAGGTTTGAGCATCTACCTTATCTTCAGTAAGAGTGGATTTGAGCATCTATCTGATCTTCAGTAAGAGTAGGTTTGAGCATCTACCTGATCTTCAGTAAGAGTAGGTTTGAGCATCTACCTGATCTTCAGTAAGAGTAGGTTTGAGCATCTACCTTATCTTCAGTAAGAGTAGGTTTGAGCATCTACCTGATCTTCAGTAAGAGTAGGTTTGAGCATCTACCTGATCTTCAGTAAAAGTAGGTTTGAGCATCTACCTGAACTTCAGTAAGAGTGGATTTGAGCATCTACCTGATCTTCAGTAAAAGTAGGTTTGAGCATCTACCTGAACTTCAGTAAGAGTAGGTTTGAGCATCTACCTGATCTTCAGTAAGAGTAGGTTTGAGCATCTACCTGATCTTCAGTAAGAGTAGGTTTGAGCATCTACCTGATCTTCAGTAAGAGTGGATTTGAGCATCTACCTGATCTTCAGTAAGAGTGGATTTGAGCATCTACCTGATCTTCAGTAAGAGTAGGTTTGAGCATCTACCTGATCTTCAGTAAGAGTAGGTTTGAGCATCTACCTGATCTTCAGTAAGAGTAGGTTTGAGCATCTACCTTATCTTCAGTAAGAGTAGGTTTGAGCATCTACCTTATCTTCAGTAAGAGTGGATTTGAGCATCTATCTGATCTTCAGTAAGAGTAGGTTTGAGCATCTACCTGATCTTCAGTAAGAGTAGGTTTGAGCGTCTACCTGACCTTCAGTAAGAGTAGGTTTGAGCGTCTACCAGCCTTTCAGTAAGAGTGGATTTGAGCATCTACCTGCCTTTCAGTAAGAGTGGATTTGAGCGTCTACCTGCCTTTCAGTAAGAGTGGATTTGAGCGTCTACCTGCCTTTCAGTAAGAGTGGATTTGAGCATCTACCTGCCTTTCAGTAAGAGTGGATTTGAGCGTCTACCTGCCTTTCAGTAAGAGTGGATTTGAGCATCTACCTGCCTTTCAGTAAGAGTGGATTTGAGCGTCTACCTGCCTTTCAGTAAGAGTGGATTTGAGCGTCTACCTGCCCTTCAGTAAGAGTGGATTTGAGCATCTACCTGACCTTCCCGTCAAAAACTTGACCGTGACAAGAATTGCGATGAGTCACGAGCGCATCGTGTGTGAGTTGCAGAATTGTGAAATAGTCGCGAAAATGTCGTTCAAAAGTCGTTGTGTTAGTGCTTAACTTTCTACTAACTCAAGTAGACTAAATAGAGTTGTTATACGCGTAAATGCAAGATGCGATTCCAAGTCATAGGGTGACGCAGATGCGCTTTAGACGCAACTCAGTGATTCTTCAGCGACTCCAGGACGCCTCAGATACGACTCTACGGCCCCAGAGTTGCAGACAATATGAGACGCCTTAAATTGACTCTTAGGCGACACTTTGACGACTTTTTGGCGACTTTTAGCGCGACATCTCGTCGTTTAGAAGTCGTCTAGAGTCACTTCTTCCTTATTATACCTGCGCTACCCCTAACAACTCTGAAACAACAATACAGCGACGCAAGTGACTCAGGAACAGTTCTTGGCCTGGGTACCGATTTCCACGGACTTCAGTAAGAGTAGGTTCGAGCATCGACTCCATCTACTCAGCCCAGTGCTCCACAAAGTACTCGTACGAGAACACCTACGCGGCAACGGTGGTGGCAGCCGCAGCCACAGTGGAAGCCGCGGTGGATGTACCGGCACTCGAGCCCTCCGGCTGCGACACAGCGGCAGCGGCAGCCTGAGTAAACGCCGTATTGGCTGCTGAGGTGACCAACGATCTGGCAGTAGTATATGCGGTAGCAGTAGTACTTGGCTGTTGTATTGTAGTCGAAGGAACGGTAGTTGATTCCAAGGACAGATAATCTGCACACGCTTTGGAGTAGATCCTAGGGACAATGCCAGTGCGACAAAATTTCAGATAGCCGGAGAACAGGCGCTTGCCTGCTTCCTTCTGCTCATCTGTCAGATTGTCGTAGTTTTCGTTAGTAAAATCTGA
>NIVC01000894.1:0-25000 GCA_002269645.1 Macrostomum lignano | reverse complement strand
TGGTGGGGGCCGGCAGACCGCACCTGTTGGGAGGGTAAGACGCACATCTTAAGGCTAATCCTTATCACAAGGCACATTAGTGAATAAAAGCGTCCACTAGGAAATCTCAAGGCTATTTAAAGAGTAAAAGTGCACAATGGGGAATAAGAAGTAAAAAAGTGCACAATGGGGAATAAGAAGTAAAAAAGTGCACATTGGGGAATCCCAAGAGTAAAAGTGCACAGTGGGGAATCCCAAGAGTAAAAGTGCAAAGTGGGGAATCCTAAGAGTATAAGTGCACAGTGGGGAATCCTAAGAGTAAAAGTGCACAGTGGGAATCCTAAGAGTAAAAGTGCACACTGGGGAATCACAAGAGTAAAAGTTCAGTGGGGAATCCCGAGAGTAAAAGTGCATACTGGGGAATCCCGAGAGTAAAAGTGCATACTGTGGAATCCCGAGAGTAAAAGTGCATACTGTGGAATCCCGAGAGTAAAAGTACATACTGGGGAATCCCGAGAGAAAAATGCATACTGGGGAATCCCGAGAGTAAAAGTGCATACTGTGGAATCCCGAGAGTAAAAGTGCATACTGGGGAATCCCGAGAGAAAAATGCATACTGGGGAATCCCGAGAGTAAAAGTGCATACTGGGGAATCCCGAGAGAAAAATGCATACTGGGGAATCCCGAGAGTAAAAGTGCATACTGGGGAATCCCGAGAGTAAAAGTGCATACTGTGGAATCCCGAGAGTAAAAGTGCATACTGGGGAATCCCGAGAGAAAAATGCATACTGGGGAATCCCGAGAGTAAAAGTGCATACACGAACCTGCAGCACGGAGTAGGCATGCCTCGGATACAATCCCAGGGCTTGATAAGCTTCATCTGGCAGAGTCATCCGACCGGCGCCGCAACTCGCGCCAATGAGGCAGCCGCGCTCGGCGCCGCTGAGCAGTTTGGCCCAGATCAGCTCGCGCTCCTCCTGGTTGGACTGCACGGCGTCAGACTGCAGCTCGTAGGACTCGCAGGGGGCGCCAGTGAGAATTGCCAGGCCTTCCAGGCTGCGGCCGGAGGTCAGGGCGGCGTAGGAGCCGAACTCCTTCGCCAGGGCCTGGGGGGTTAGCGAGATGTAGGGGAATATTTTGGAATCTCCTTGAATTTTGGAATCAACAGGAAAGAATTCCTAGATTAAGATGCTTAGAATTTAAAACGAGATTGGCAAGAAATTTTGGAAACAATAGGAATTTAGGGAAGTCGGAATTAGGGGATCAGAGTTGGAATTGGGAATCAGAGAATGGGTAGTTGGGGATCACAGAATGGGTATTTGTGGATCACAGAATGGGTATTTGTGGGTCACAGAATGGGTAGTTGGGGATCACAGAATGGGTAGTTGGAGATCACAGAATGGGTAGTATAAAATCGCAATCACAAGTGCCAATCAATTACCTTTTCCACCAAGGCCACCCAGAGCTGCGCGCCTCTGCAATGCGAGTACACCAAAGTGCGGGTGTCTGCCCGGCAGGGGAAGAAGCCATCAATGTACACAGTTTTCCAGAGCCCGGCAATGCACAGCTGTACAGCGTACACGCCCTCTGGATTTACCTAGCAGAATGCAAATTTAAATGAAATTTCAGCATCCTGTTTTTGCCAGTGATTATATTTGATATTGTACGAAAAGGATGTGTCTTATCTTATTTAACTGTTTTGCGTGTGCTAAGATACCAAGACAATATTCATAACTTCATACCACAGCAATAATAATGTAGCTCTAAGTAAACTTTTAATCTTTACAGATTTCAATTCGCTTTTATCCATCTCTTTTATTCTCAATAGATTCTCTTTAATGTACCTCTCTTCCCAAACCTACTTCTCTCCCCAAACCTACTTCTCTACCCAAACCTACTTCTCTTCCCGAACCTACTTCTCTTTCCAAACCTACTTCTCTCCCCAAACCTACTTCTCTCCCCAATCCTACTTCTCTTCCCGAACCTACTTCTCTTTCCAAACCTACTTCTCTCCCCAAACCTACTTCTCTCCCCAAACCTACTTCTCTCCCCAAACCTGCTTCTCTCCAAACCTACTTCTCTCCCCAAACCTACTTCTCTCCCCAAACCTACTTCTCTCCCCAAACCTACTTCTCTCCCTGAACCTACTTCTCTCCCCAAACCTACTTCTCTCCCCAAACCTGCTTCTCTCCAAACCTACTTCTCTCCCCAAACCTACTTCTCTCCCCAAACCTACTTCTCTCCCTGAACCTACTTCTCTCCCTGAACCTACTTCTCTTTCCAAACCTACTTCTCTCCCCAAACCTACTTCTCTCCCCAAACCTACTTCTCTACCCGAACCTACTTCTCTCCCCAAACCTACTTCTCTCCCCAAACCTACTTCTCTCCCCAAACCTATTTCTCTCCCCAAACCTACTTCTCTCATCAACCTACATCTCCGCTAAAATCTTCCTCCAAAACCTAACCTCACAACCTTTTTAACCCCTAACATTGACTACCTCTTCTACCCCGATCTCGCCCCCTCCCTGAACCCAGTCGCAAACCTCTCTAGTCAGGAGGATCCTCCTCAGCATGGAGCGCCTCTCGGCCACCACAGCCAGAGCGGACAGCAGCCAGCAGTCACCCAGATACCCCTGCCTGATGTCTGCAGCGGACGCCGTCGCTCGTTCGTCAACAACGATCCAACCGGTCCCGTGAGTGACCGGGGCCGCCTCCGGTCTGTCCGCCTCTTGACTCATCGCCGCTCCGTTGGTCCTGCCGGTGAAGAAGTTCATCATCTCGTCGACTAAGTTGAGCTTAGCTGGCGAGCGGAGCTGGGGGAACTGGCAGGGCTGGGAGCGCCAGGCTGGCAGATCCTCGTGCTGTATCTCCTCCAGGCGGCACCAGCGAATGCCGCAAGGCAACTGCCTGCGGGCGGTTGTGTGCGATGACTGGGGAGTTAATGAGGGCGGCCCAGCAACTGAGGATCTGGGAGGCTGGCCTAGCAACTGAGGATCTGGGAGGCTGGCCCAGCAACTGAGGATCTGGGAGGCTGGCCCAGCAACTGAGGATGTGGGAGGCTGACCCAGCTACTGAGGATCTGGGAGGCTGGTGGCCCAGCAACTGGGGATCTGGGAGGCTGGCCCAGCAACTGGGGATCTGGGAGGCTGGCCCAGCAACTGGGAATCTGGGAGGCTGGCCCAGCAACTGGGGATCTGGGAGGCTGACCCAGCAACTGGGGTTCTGGAAGGCTGCCCCAGCAAATGAGGATCTGGGAGGCTGGCCCAGCAACTTAGGATCTGGGTGGCCCAGCAACTGAGGATCTGGGTGGCCCAGCAACTGAGGATCTGGGTGGCCCAGCAACTGAGGATCTGGGTGGCCCAGCAACTGAGGATCTGGGAGGCTGGCCAAGCAACTGAGGACCTGGCTGGATCGCAGGCCACGCAGTCAGGAGACCTACCCGCCATCCGGCTGGTCCTCCTCCGCAACCCTCCGCCGATGCCGACCGCCCAGTCCGTACAGCGCCCTGTCGCCAGGCGGGAACTCATCGTCAACAAAAACCTCGCCGGCGCTGCGACAAAGAGCGCGCAATTCATCGACGCGTTCCCTGGCGCGCAGCTCCGCTTCACGCTGCACATCGGCCGAGGCGAGGCTGGCCTGCCGGCCGGGATGAGCGACAGCCGATGTTGCTGAGCCCGAGGACTTAGGAGCATCACAGGCGGAGCAGACGGCATTTTCAGTCTGGTTGATGAGGGTGCATGCCGGGCAGGTCCAGGCAGAGGCTTTAGTCTTTGTTGATTCAGACTGAAATTTGCGTTTTTTATATAACCATTATCAGCTTGAGCACTCGGTGCACTTTGGCAGATTAAACTGTAAGTAGATAAATTAGTGCAATCTGATGGTAAATTGCGCAATAAGATCAGTTTTGTTTTGTAGCTGAGATGTAAAGGCCTGGGGAAAAAATTTTGAGATGTCAAGTCTTGGGGGGAATTGCTGAGATGTCAAGGCTTACAGAGGGAATTGCTGAGATGTATAGTCTGGGGGGGGGAATTGCTAAGATTTCAAGTCTGGTGGGGGGGGGGATTGCTGAGATGTATAGTCTGGGGGGGAATTGCTAAGATTTCAAGTCTGGTGGGGGGGGGGAATTGCTGAGATGTCAATTCTAGAGGGGAATTGCTGAGATGTCAATTCTAGAGGGGAATTGCTGAGATGTCAATTCTAGAAGGGAATTGCTGAGATGTCAATTCTAGAGGGGAATTGCTGAGATGTCAATTCTAGAAGGGAATTGCTGAGATGTCAATTCTAGAGGGGAATTGCTGAGATGTCAATTCTAGAGGGGAATTGCTGAGATGTCAATTCTAGAGGGGAATTGCTGAGATGTCAATTCTAGAGGGAAATTGCTGAGATGTCAATTCTTGGGGGGGGGATTGCTGAGATGTCAATTCTTGGGGGGGGATTGCTGAGATGTCAATTTTTGGGGGAATTGCTGAGATGTCAAGTCTGGGGGGGGGAATGGCTGAGATGTAAAGACTTGGGGGTGGGGGGGGGGTCGCTGAGATGGCAAGGCTTGGAGAATTGCTGAGATGTCAAATTTTGGACCGATTTGATTTGATTTGAATATTTGACAACTGATTCAAATACCGAATAATACCAAATGTGAATATTTCAGTGAATATATCCCTTTAGCAGCCCTTGAACAATAGGCCAGCATCTTTACTTCTTGTTCAATGAAATGCACCCAGACGAAATGCAAACCCTACCCCTCAAAGTTAATGGGAATCAGCGCCCTTTAATTCATGTTCCATAAACTCAATTCTAAAATACTCTAGCACTAAAGTTTTGTCTAAGCACTGAGACTGCTCAATCACCCCTGCCTTTTCTCGAAATGTGCCACATGTTGTCCCATTCTTAATTCCCTCCCCGCATTTGTGAGCCACAAGCCCACAACCCATAACACTTTTGACTCTTCAAAATTAAATGTCTCAGTCTTCCATTCCTCCTACAGCCTTCTCAAACCTTAACACAATGTGCTCAATTGTTACACATCTAATCCCCCTGCCTTTGCTTAAAGAGTACAACTATCCCTAATCCCTTCTCTTTATAACAGTAGAACTACCAAGAGGGGGAGGGGGAAATTCCCCCCCTGACAATTTTTTTGCTGCGCTGGAACAGAGCAACGCAGGCACACGAAATTCAAGAACATGGGCTAACTTTTTGTTGCGCACCTTCTCAAACAAGAATCAAGTCGCCAGCCCTCCGGACTGTCGAGATATTCGACGATTCTACCAGGTCGGATTTTTCCTATAAGCGCCAGTGTATTCAGTACACCCCTACACCCATAGACACGTGGTCAATGTGCTGATGAAATTTGGAGACTTGGCAAGGCTGCACTGAGGCGCAGTGTTGATTGGCGCACAGGGGTGTACTGAATACACTGGCGCTTATGGGAAAAATCCGACCTGGTAGAATCGTCAAATATCTTGACAGTCTGGAGGGCTGGCAACTTGATTCTTGTTTGAGAAGGTGCGCAACAAAAAGTTAGCCCATGTTCTTGAATTTCGTGTGCCTGCGTTGCTCTGTTCCAGCGCAGCAAAAAAATTGTCAGGGGGGGAATTTCCCCCACCCCCTCTTGGTAGTTCGATGGGTAGAAAAATGGCTTGGTATTCCTACTATTAATAAGCCACAACATAAATAATTTACTCTTGTCCCAAATCTTTGTTCCACATCAAAACAACTATTTGGCATTTGGATTGTCAACTTTCCAATTTTGATTTGAACTAAATATTTGGTTGATTTGATTTGATTCCAAATATTTGTCCCATCTCTAGGGAAAAGGGCCCTCCGCAAGTTCAAACAAGCAAAGTCAACTGATAAGATCTTTAGGGCTATTTTTTAGGATTATTAAGGGATCTTATTTGCTAAGTACTTGCCTATAGGGCACACTATCACAAGTGTCCAGTATACTAAACAGCTAGGCCAGCTTCATCAAGCAGTTATTTACATCGTAGAAGAAATGGGGAAACTAAGTGTTGGCCCCCTATTGTTTCATAACCATGCCCTAGCTTACACTATCCCAGTTGCAATGAATGTTGCCACCACTGCAAAGTTTGAAACCCTGTCTTATCTAGCCTATTCACTAGACCTAACACCCTCCAATTTCCATTTATTTTGTCAGCTCAAGTGGCTATTCTGTCTTTAGTTTATAGCCTTTATAGGCAAAACTTTAAATGCACCACTATATCATAGGACCTATGACAAAAAAGTTGAGTGCATAGTAGCTAAAAAATGAAAAAAAGTTTTGCAATATTTTTTAATTCAAATTTTATTTCAAATTAATTCATATGGCTCTTCTCTCTATTGTTATTTAATCTTACAGCTGATACCAAAATTGACATAGGGTTTACTTCTACCTTCTAGAATACTTCCACTTCCACTGATGCCACCAAGTTGTTGCAAGGCTATCTGTTCTATCTTCTAGAAACTATCCCACTGGTTAGCCACCAAGTTGTACTAGCAGGTTAAACTTCTGTCCTTAATGATAAGATTTATATATATATATATATATTGTATTAAACATTTGCCGACACTTATTCAGACACTTCTACAGACACTTTAGTTTCTGTCGTACAAATTGTAGGATCATTAAGTATAAATCATTAATAAGAATTAAATTAAAAGGCCTACAAGTGAAAAGTAGAATCATATGGATCTAGCAATTTAATACACAGCATAGCCTATAGACATTTGAACTGCTCTAGCTAGTGCCACCTGTTGGTCACTTTGCTGAGCATATAATATATAATGCTTTTTGTTAAAGAATCAGCAAATTTTCTAATGCTAGGCCCTATTAATGTTAGATTTGACAACAAAAGTGTAGACAATCTAGACAGTTAGGCCGTACTACTGTGTCAGGCTGAACTCTGACATTAGCTATAATAATATTAAACAACAAATGCTCGCAAATATTTAAACTCGATTGCTGCGTCGAAAGAGTATGGAATATCCTACGATTCATGAGTAATACATACTTGTATTATTCATATGATTCATGATTGACAACTTGACATAGAATCAGTACGAAATGCGTACGTATTAAGTACTCGTACGTACGCGTATCGCGAGGTCGAACCAGAATTACCCTCAAGTACACACACCAGACTCATTCTCAGCCTACGCTCCTCCGCGTTACGAAAAAATAACCAAAAATGTATTTTAAAGCGTACGATTTTTTAAATTTTGTTTGTTAAGCTTTGACAGTGACATAAGGAAAACTAAGTATGCAAAGCTAAAAACACGAATCGCAAAACTTTGTTGTTGTGATTGAACGCGATAATACGTTGAAGATCCGGGATTTTAAATTCAATACATTTGAATTGAATTGAATGACTGTTCTGTCAGGATAATTGAGTAAGTAAAAATGAATGTCTGGAAATGGATTCGGCTGTCTTAAATAATTATCCGCCCTTGGTCGGGGGCTTTTAATTTAGGCCTCAGATTGCAGAAATTAACACCTAGCAATCAGGCTTCTATTTTTGTCAGTTTGATTGACAGTAAGTAAGATATAGCGAAGAGATGTGGGAAGCTGCCTTTAATTTTTACATGACAGTCTGACATGACGCTTCCTGCAGCTAGCTAAGACAAACACAGAGAGACAATTGCAGAGAGTATAGTTCTAAAGGTAGATGCATTACGAAAATGATTAGATTAAGATAAACCCACCGCCGCTAAAACAAATGGATTTATTTAGCTGGCAAATACGGACTCACTTAAATGTACATGTACATTAGGAGGTGATGTGCCTATGTGTCTGCAAACTATACTATAGCTGTCAATCTCGAAGTCATAGCTAATAAAAGAGGACACTTCTAGGATTGGATTGCGGTTCACATAAATGATGTAGACCATTGCAGGCCAACAGTTACGATTTCTGCAGGGAGTTTTTACGCTGGCGAGCCCGATCTTATATTATGACATTATTGTGCTTCAGAAATTAAAGTAGATGTACATGTACTGCAGCATGTACGAAGACGCACGCGCAAGTACATGTAGCTAAACAATTATTAAGCTTTAATTGCGACTGAAACAATAGGAAAAGGAGTGGTCATGACTCAAGCAAACACTATACGCTCGTATATCGCGAGTGCGTGCATGCCGAACCATTCAATGCTTTGACAATGCATATGAAATCACCTCGCAGCCAACGTTGGACGACTGCGCAAAATTGCCTGCATGTCAATATACGAGGTTATTTGACTGAGTAACAATTGTCTGTATTTCTAATCCGACTCATTGTACCACAGCCAAAGCCTGCACCAGTGCACTACTACTTTAAGACTGTTTTCTCGGGTGCACTTGTGGGAGCAACCCCAAAGACGACTAATCCAGGGCTTAGGGGATAGGGTTGGTTAGGCCGGTTAGAGCTAGGGAATGAAATTCACTCACGAATGCCCTTTAGCTATAGTATGAAAAAATTTAAATTCTATTTCGCGTATCGTTATTTTTTCTGGTTTTATAGTATCATCTCAACTGTGTACATTTATGTATAGTTAATGTAGTAATATTACAATTTTTTATCGCATAGTGCGTCTAATATTTGGTGAAAATTAAACTAAATCATCTATATTATCTTGCAACGCATGTTACTCGTGTGTTAATGACTAGTATTACTCGTAAATTAATGAGTTTTTGGAGGCTTCGTACAATAAGCTTCGAAAGCCTATTTTAAATGTTGAATTGGCAAGTACTTAGTAAGAGACTGAGTATGAGTCGATCGAGAGTTTTCTAGTTGAGAGAGTAAGGCGCCTAGAGAGTTTTAGTGGCCAATGTCGCACCAACGTGTACCAATTGTGACTTAGGGATTAGCTATTGACTTTGCATGTAGCTCGTAATGCCTGCAGTTTCGAATCCAATGAGCATTTTACCTCACCGACCAACCCTTCACTGGTTCCAAGTCCGATTCAATAGTCCATTTTACCCCCTCCGCATAGCCACTCGCCTACCGCCTTGGCTCTATAGCATATTTCATATTTCAATACTCCGCCTTACCAACGCATGTGACTGATGGTGGCTGGCAAGCGCCACATGAATTTGGGGATCGATAAGTGCAAGGGGTGGTTGGTGCTCTGCAAGCAGCTGCAATGGCGCCCCTATTTCTCAGACATTTTCTTATTGCTGATCTGAAAGGCATGGCTACCGGGGGTTTTTGCATCATAGAAAAGTGAATCGAACTTCTTAATGGTCACAAAAAAGTGCCGGGGGGAGTATTGAGTAGCAACTGCAACTCGCTCAGTATTGGAATGACCGGAATGGGTATGTAGTCGATTGACGATTGTAGGAGATCCTCATGAGACTCCCTATTGGGAGGGGGGTTAGGAATTGAGTATTTGGTACTAAAGAAAAAGATAGTAGCGATGAATCCAGAATGCTGCCCACGGGATTGGCATAGCTACTCTATTGTAGACAGCAGCAGGTGGTTTTTCTTTTCCTTGGGATTAAAAGACAAGTCAGAAGAAAAGACCCATACTCCCTTCCAATTTTCAATATTCTAGCTCATACTCTGCTCATCATACAGTGCTATTGCTAATAGACAGAAGTTGTATTGAATTAGATAAAAATGACAAGGAGACTGCTTGTCACTGCTGCAGTGCTTGCTGTTTTGCTAAGCCTGTGCTCCGCTGGTGTGCCTCCCATTGGACCGCTTCAAAAAGCTGTAAGTGCCTCTTCCACTACTGCTGCGAAAGGCAAAATGTCCGGCAGCACGGGAAAAAAGGCTACCGGCTCATCCGGCGGGTCAGACCCTAGCAAGTACCAGGGGGCTTTCGACACGATAGGCTCTGCCATCAGCAGTTCGAATGATCGAACAAAGCAACTGCTCGGCGGGCTCATGGACGCAGTGAAGAATGACCCTGGCCAACTCATCACGAGGAATATGCTTGACAAGCTGGCGCAGCAGAATTCTTTTCTGCCTCAGAAAGCGGGAACCCGTTCCGTCAGTTTGCAGTCCGAACAAGGATTCAATGGATTCTCGAACTATCAGCCATCCGGATGGGTCATGACCGAGACTATGAGCGGACCTGCTGAAAAAATGCCACAAACAACGGACGAAAGTGTTCCTGTCTACACCTATCCGCAAGGACTTGGTCCTGTGTTAATCAACGGTTGCACAGCAAATAGCTACTCTGAAACCAGCCCCTGCTTTTCCAGCAAACACCTCGGCAGAGGTAAGGGAATCTGTCCAAATCTCATGGACGCAGCTGCCTACGTGGGTGTGGGATTCGACGGCCGAGGCTATTACAAAATCGAGAGCCGGAGAGCCAGTTTGGTACAGCGAGCGTGCTTCAATATGGCCAGCTTCTTAGGCAAGGATGTTCCCGACACGATGAACGTGTTCGGAATCTTCGAGACCACAGCTGAAACAAGGTCTTTTCAGTCAGCCGATGAGTATCTTCGCTTCATCAGAGAGAAGGCTGGTTTATCTGAACAAAGGAATCTTTTCCTAAGTGAGGCTACTAAACATTCCAAGTCTAGCGGGTTCGGCATGAACCTCGGTGCGATCGGATCCAT
Organism: Macrostomum lignano; assembly: GCA_002269645.1. Taxonomy (NCBI): domain Eukaryota; kingdom Metazoa; phylum Platyhelminthes; family Macrostomidae; genus Macrostomum; species Macrostomum lignano. Next base: position 14,479 of record NIVC01000894.1, on the reverse strand, counting down.
TGCTGGGGGTGCGATTGGGGCTGCCGTCGGAGGTCCTGCGGGTGCCCAGGTGGGAGCTTCTCTCGGAAGCGCTGTTGGAGGAGGCATCGAGGGAGGAACGGCGAGCGGCTCCGGAAGTTCCTCATCCACAAACAAAGGTACGTCTAGATCTAGTGTGACTCAAACCGATAAGTCAAATGGTCAACAGAGTGCTTCTAACAACTTCTTTGCCATTATGTACGTCAATATCATCCTGTTCGAGATCACACTAGACGAGGTGAAGCCCAAAGACATAAACCTTGCAGCCTTGAAAGACTACATGAGCCTGCCAGAGTCTTACTTTTCAATCGGAGCTGATGTGAGTTACCAGAATTTCCTGCTTCGTTGGGGAACGCACTTCATTCGATCTGGAAAATTCGGTGGGCAATTAAAGATTACAAAGACCGCTAAGACAGACAAGCTCAAGTCGGCCCAGGAGTTTGCTAGCATCGCAGAGACCGAGTTTCAGTCGATGTTCTCAACGCTGCAGTCGAAATATTCTCAAGAGAGCAGCAGCTGGAATGTTTTAGGATTTGGTGGAGAAAAGAATTCTGCGTCGCAGAATTCGAATGGAAAATCTACGTCTCAGTACAGGAGCACTTTGGATCAACGGAGAAAGCTATCCCAAAGCTTCCGTCAATCAGAGTTTACGCATACCACCGTTGAGGCTCAAGGAGGAACGCCTGAGATCGCCGAAGCTCTTGTGGACTTCTACACTCCCGCATTTAGACAACTGTACAACAGGTGGATCGACTCCATCAAGGACTACGTGAAACCGTTCGAGTTCCAGTTGAAGTCTATCGACCAACTATTTAACATGAACATGGATGACCTGTTTCCATCCGGAAATCTTGACTTTGGGTGCATGGGAGGAGCTGGCGGTAAAGTAAAATTTCTAGTGGAACCTGGAACAAAGCGTCGCTATTATTTAGACGTGGAAACGTCATTTGAAAACAATAAAACAACTACCACTATGGTAAAAACATACTGCAAGTACAATAGTCTTAAAGAGTTCAAAATTGATTTGGTTAGGCGTAGAATTTCATTAGAGAAGGCAGTGGCGGTGTACATGGCGGAGGGACCATTTCCTACTTCATCATTTGAATTGAATGCTGGACAACCTGGATGCGACCAAGAGACTCTGGCTGAGCTGAACCTTTTCAGTAAGGGGACTAGACCTTTGAAATTCGCCGAATTAAGCAAGGCTCCCTTTTTAATAGCCTTTGATTTGCCAGCGGATATTCCTAACATGCTCAAATCGAGTGCCAAGTATGTCATGCTTCATCGAGCCGACCGATGGTTTGCCACGGAGCCAGGACAAATGCACATACATCTGTATGATGGCTGTCAGCTGGTGGGTTACAAGCCTGCGGAGACGAAGATCTGCTTTAAGAACATCATTCTCACCTACGAGGAATCTTCAGGCTTCTTTCATATCGATCCTAAAGACTTTGCTGCATCGAAGCGTCGCAACCCGATCCTCCAGACTGGCTCCGAGGCTCAACTGTAGCGAGGGCTTCAAAGATAGACTTATCAAACGGCACCTTTGCGAACTCAGCTTCCGTGCCATGCAATGTGAAGTGGATGAATTCGCACAGACTCGATCCAGGAAAAGATGAAAACTGCATTCACTTCACGGCAGCGAGTTCAGGTGACATTTTCGTTAACTTTGCATCCATTCCCAAAGATCACACTACTTGGTACTACCTGCAGATCAACATGGATGGCGTCGCATTCTATAAGGCGATGCATCTGCAGAAACGAGACTACAAGAAGGGAATGGGAACGCTTGGAGACAGGAACCTCTATCAGTCCTATTTTGTGTGCGTGAACCAGGCCGATGGCGAGGTGCTGATGCAGTTCGGCAAGGCTGATTCAAACAGCGATGTCGGCACCGTCTACTCTGGTTACAAATTCGCTCAGGACAGTCAGTACAGCCGATTGACTTTTTACTCATTCGGCTCCGGCTCCAAGTCCGTGTCATTGATGGACATCCGACTCACGAGACAGATGCCAAAAGTGGAATGCCTAAATAACGACTACATTTTGAAGAACGGTCATTGCGTTCTCAACTGCCATAAAGAGTGCATCGACTGCAATCTGGCTAAAGACGACAAGTCTTGCTTTAAGTGCCGAAATGTGCGGATTGAAATAGCAGGCACTGGAAGTAAACTGAGTAACAAAGTAATTCAGTGCTTGCCAGAGTGTCCGAAAGGCTACGAACTGAGTAACAAGGATAAGAAGCTGTGCCAACCTTGCAGTCCTGGTAAATTCAAGGATTCAGTTGGTAATCAAAAGTGCAACACCTGTTTTCCCGGAAGCTTTAGCGCGTCGGGTGCTTCAAATTGCAGCATATGCAGTCCAGGAACATTCAGCGCAAAGCCGGGATCCGCAGAGTGTGAGAAGTGTCCCGCAGGATCGGCAGCCAAGTCAAAGGGATCAAGAACGTGCGGTAAATGCAGTGCAGGAACATTTTCTAAAATTGGACAGGTGGAATGCACGCCATGTCCAGTTGGTCATTTTATTGGAAAAACAGGTCAATCCAAGTGTCAGTTGTGCAAGGCAGGTTTTTATGCTGCGAATCAGGGCATGCAAGCCTGCACAAAGTGTCCTGCCGGAACATCGAGCACCGAGGGTTCAGTGAGTTGCGATAACAACTGCAAGAGAGGCGAGTTCAGTCCGAAAAAGGGAGTCGCATGCAAGAAGTGTCAGGCAGGAACATTCACTCCAAGCTCAGGATCGAGCAGCTGCACACGTTGCCCGACAGGCTCCTTCCAGGCTCAGGAGGGTCAGGGGTCGTGCAGAACGGCCCCAGCAGGATCGTACGCTGAAGGTCCGGGTGCCAAACACAGCACATCATGTCCAGCGGGGACCTATAACCCCAAGACGGGAAAGTCCAGCTCATCAAGTTGTGTGCCATGCTCTGCAGGAAGCTATTCAAAGTCGGCTGGCTCTACTGTCTGCACCCGTTGTCCCAAAGGCAGTTACCAACCGCTGAAGAACCAGGAGGAGTGTAAGAGCGCCAGTCCTGGACGGTTTGTCGAATTAGAAGGTCAGTCGGTGCAGAAGTTGTGTCCACCTGGAAAAATCTCAGGCGCCGCGGCCTCTACGTGCACACCATGCAGTGCCGGTAGTTTTGCAAACCAAATTGGCTCGACCTCATGCAGCCGCTGTTCCGCCGGGAGCTGGAGCGCCGCTGGTGCGAGCTTTTGCAAGCCATGCAACGCTGGAACGATTTCGGGAGCCGGCGCGACGACCTGCACTCAGTGTACTGCTGGTCGCTTTGCCGATAAAGCGGGCTCGAGCGTTTGCAAAGACTGCGCTCCTGGAACCTGGAGTAGCGCTGGAGCTACCAGCTGCATCAACTGCCCACTTGGCACTTACTCAGCCGCAAAAGCTTCTGTGTGCACGCGGTGTTCTCCCGGAAAGTACGCCGATGCTCCCAAGTCAGTAACCTGCAAACCGTGCCGTGCAGGCAGCGTTAGTAAAACTTCAGGCTCGAGGGCGTGCACGTTTTGTCCGGCGGGCTATATGTCCTCTGCAGGTGCGACCAGCTGCAGTGCGTGTCCTGTCGGTCATTACTCTAAAATTGGTTCGTCGAAGTGCACTCCTTGTGCAGCCGGAAAGTACGTAAACAATAAGGGCGCAGCGAGTTGTGCTCAATGCCTTGCGGGTCAGTACTCAAATGCAGGCAGCGCCCGCTGCACGGCATGCCCACCGGGAAAATACTCAAATACTGTCGGATCCAGCACTTGTAAGCAGTGCGATCTAAACTTTGCTTTGGCGGTTCATTCTGGTAGGGTTAACTGCGACCTCTGTCCAAATCTACGGGCCACACGCGATGCAAGAAGCTGCCTCAGTGAGTAATAAATTATTGAACTGATTCTATATTTTCCTGAGTACATATATCATTATCCAGTTATCGGAATGGGCTGTAACCCCTTGGAGCTAAGCCAGTTATGTCTCTTTTAAAGTCACAAATAATTATTTTCTGAACACCACTATCATTTCCATTCTTATCTACTAAATATGAGTCATCAAAAGGTCGAATATTGGTATAGTTTGTTTAAATGCAGAGCTGTTGTACTCGCACGAGTGTGTTCAGGGATTCGTGTTCTAAAGTTATAGCGTCTCTGTGTTGGCAACCTAAAATTCCCTGTTTAATTCGTAAGCAAAGAGATTTGGCTAAACCGTTTTGTATATAGCATTATCGCATTCAATGAGGAGTCCTAAATTCTTTTTAATGAATAACGTCGTGTTTAAAAATATTTTTGCTTTATTGAAATTAAATGTGGTACAAATAATAGTGAAGTAGTTTATAAAACTCGGGTACCCTAACGAACTTTTTTTATATAAATCCATTAATAAATTAAACCACAAGTAACAGTTGAATTCGCAAAAATCAAACTAAGAATTAGTGACAGAATCGTGCAAAATCATCTTTTACGGATCAGTCATCCGCCGGTTTTGATTTTGATTTCTTTTGGTAGAAAGTTGATTCCTATGTAACTGATGCCGACTGATGCCTTTTTTACGCTTTAGACAGAGCAAAACCCGCTGCGTGCCAGCCGATGGATACCTGTCTAAGCGCATCTGACGACGACCAATGGAGCTATGCTGAAGTACCTAGAGCCCAGGAATTGTTCTTTATGTTTCCTCATCCTATAAATGTGAGAAAAATCGTGATTTACACCAGAGCCGACTGCTGCAAAGAACGCGCAAGAAACTTGCTTATTGGATTGGCATCTTCAAAGTATGGCAAAAAATATTGCAACACCGATAACACTGCGTTTAGTTACCGACGCGTTATTTCTTGCCACCACGACTACGTTACGGTGATCGCAGTGAAACAGCGTATTGCGAGTCATCTGTCGTTGTCCATCCATTTTATGACTGAATGAGTTGCCATCGGAGCATCCTCGGAGGCTGAGGACAGTTTTAACAAACTTCCTTTGGTTAATTTTATTTCTTCAAAGTTCAAACGGTTGTGAATTTTGGCGACGGTTTGCTGTTTTTCGTAACTGACGTATAAAATAATATTCCCGTGGATTGGTCTTAAAACTTCTAGCTTTTTTGTTAGTTTGGGTTAATGGTAATTTTGGTTATTTTTTTCCTACGATATATTATTCGATCCATTTTAAACCCTATTAAATGCTTGAGATTGTAGTTTTTTTCAATTTTTATTTAAATCCCTATTTTACGCTGATAGCTATCAGATAACATAAGATACTCAATTCCTAAGATAATATCTGCAGCTATAAATTTGAATTTAAAGTAAAAATATCAACACATAGAGCCAAAAGTCATATAGTCACGGACGACTTTATAGATTGAAGTCTTATTGAGGGCTGAAATCAGTAGAGCTAGTTAACACCTAAAAAGTTAAGGACCAATGTGCTTAGCTTTTTCGCTTCAGTATGACATACATGTAGCATAAAATATAACGGAACTGGAGCTTATGAAGGCTTTACTAATTTCCTCTTATAAAACTGTATTCCGCGTTTTGCATTAGCACTTTTTTAGCTCAACACGATCGCCTGATCAATTTAACAGTAATGGTACGAACGAGAGCTCGTGAAAGTGACTGACTTAAAATCTAGTATTTTTCGACGATAGCCAATTTCAAGCTTGCGAAAGTATGAAGCTAATCTAGCCAATATCACTGCTGGAAGAATATAATGGATTGCTATACTAATCCAGCCTATATCACTGCTAGTAGGATAATATAATGGATTGCTAATCCAGCCTATATCACTGCTAGAATAATATAATGGATTGCTAATCTAACCAACATCACTGCCATAATAATATAATGGATTGCTAATCTAGCCTATATCACTGCTTGGATAATATAATGGATTGCTAATCAAACCAATATCACTGCTAGAATAATATAATGGATTGCTAATCTAGCCAATATCACAGCTAAAATAATATAATGGATTGCTAATCTAACCAACATCACTGCTGGAGTAATACTAACGGGCACACATACACCAATGAAAGGTGAGTCACTGTGTTGGGAGTGATGATCAGAGTAACTGTACCCATGATTATAGTTCTGCAGTGCAAAGGCTACTCAAGGACTACTAAAGTAGACGTTACTATCTATGTTACTATCTATGTTACTTTAGTCGTCCTTGAAGCTACTCTGGCTGGCACAGACAAAACTTGGATAATAAAATGCTTCCTTTGATATGCCAACTGATATGCAGGATGGAGTTGTATAATTGTACTGCAAAGTAGAGAAAGCGGGCTGTCCAGACTCAGTTCGCACACTGTCATTCAATTTGTGTGCCCAAAAACGGCCTGGTACGAGCGGTTAGCGCTCATTTAATGAAATGAAATTGGGGACGGAAATTATTCTAATACAATCCTTGTCATTTTTTCAACTTCGTTACTGTGATGAGCTGGCTTTCACAGCCAAGACCCTCTCACCCCATATACTTAGTGAGTCAAAAATGCCATCCGTACAAAATTTTTCTCAACCTACTACACTGCAGTTGACAATGAAAAGAGAGAGCATAGGCTATTGCATACTGTTTTGCTCCTGTCTTGTAGAAGAGAATGTCCATCATGAAGTACATAAAAAGCGTTTTTATGCTACCTGCTCTCAAAGAATTCAGTTAGCTGTTTTAGAAGAAAAATTACTTGGAACAACCAACTGCCATGGAGCCAGAATTGAGAGCTGCACTAGAGGCAAAAGACGATGAAAACCTGCAGAAACTCTGCCCGCTTATCGACTCCAATATGGAGTTGACGGTCGGTGGCTACAAGTATTTCTTCAACGAAGAGCGAACTCAGCCCGTGACGCATCACGTCGTCTGCAAGACGCGAAGTTCGCAGTGCCTGAAACTTCTGATTGACAAGTTCGGACCCGAGTTCGTGACCTGCAGAAACGACAGGGATGAGACCGTTGTGCATCTGATAGCTCAGCATCAGGACGACTCCTGGATGGAACTGATTCCAGAACCTATTGTCCAGCAAAGCCTTAAAGTGACGGCATGGAAGGGCAGAACTGTGACTCACTATGCTGCTATGAACGATGTAAGCGACTCAGTATTAAAACTACTTGTAGACAAGTGCGGAGTCAACTGTCTCAAAAGCTTGGACAATGACGGCAACACGGCCCTCCATCTTGCTGCGCAGTATCAGGGTAGCGATTCGATGAAGCTAGCTAAAACAGTTCTGGGTACTGACTGCTTCCAAAGTAGATGTTTCTCGAATCGGACTGTGATTCACTATGCAGCTTCCAACACCAGTAGTCACACTTCACTAAAATGGCTTGTCGTACTGTGCGGAACCGACTGTCTTAAAGCTTCTGATAAAGACGGATACACTGCCGTCCATCTCGCTGCACAGTACCAGGGCATTAAGTCAATGGAGCTGATGAAGGACGCGCTTGGAACTGCCTGTTTCTATCCAAGCAAAAGCTCCCAAGAGAAAACGGTGTTTCATTGTGCAGCTTCAAACAGATCCAGCAATGCATCATTGAAATGGCTTGTTCAAGAATTCGGATCTGACTGTCTAACCAAATTTTGCGACAAATTCGGAAACATGCCCCTCCATTTTGTTGCAGAGTGGCAGGGAGCAGATTCGATGGAGCTGATGAAGAAGGAGCTTGGAAGCAGCTGTTTTCAACTCCAAGGCAAGTCACATAAAACATCGATACACTATGCCGCTGCTAACCGAGAAAGCAACGAATCGCTAAAATGGCTTCTCAATGAGTACGGACCCGAAAGTCTCAAAGTTCCGGACAAAGATGGAAACACGGCGGTCCATCTTGCTGCCCAAAATCAGGGCGTCGACTCAATGGAACTGATGAAGACAAAGCTCGGAGACGCCTGTTTCGAAATAAAAGGCAAACTACGCTGGACTCCTGTTCACTTTGCAGCTACCAACCTTAGTAGCAATGCGTCACTAAAGTGGCTCGTCAAAGAATTGGGATCAGACTGTCTTGAATTGCCTGACAAGGACGGAAACACTGCCATACATCTCGCAGCTCGGTACCAGGGCATCGATTCGATGAAACTGATGAAGGAAGCGCTCGGAAAGGACTGCTTTCTGTTGAAAGGCTGCTTGAACAGAACTGCAATTCACTGTGCAGCTACCAATGAAAGCAGCAACCAATCGCTAAAGTGGCTCGTAAGAGAATGCGGAGCTGAAAGTCTCACAGTTCCCGATCAAAATGGACACACGGCTGTCCATCTTGCCTCACAGTATCAAGGCACAGACTCCATAGAACTGATAAAGCAAGAGCTCGGTACGGAGTGCTTTTTACTAGAAGAAAGTTTGTTTGCTAGAACGCCAGTTCATTGTGCTGCTTTAAACAGAGTCAGTAACGCATCCTTAAAATGGCTAGTCAAAGAGTTCGGATGTGGGTGTCTTAAAACTCCCGATAAAGACGGAGACACGCCTATCCATCTTGCCACACAGTGTCAAAGCATTGATTCACTGGAACTGATGAAAATAGAGCTCGGAATCAACTGTTTTCAGCTGAAAGGCTACTCAAATAGAATGCCAATTCATATTGCCGCTTCAAGCAGCGAGAAATTAGCATTGTTTAATTGGCTGATAAAAGAGTGTGGACCCGATTGTCTGAAGGTTCCTGAGAAAAACGGAAACACGGCTGTGCATCTTGCAGCTCAGTATCAGGGCATCGAGTCGATGAAACTGATAAAGAAAGAGCTAGGAACTGGTTGCTTCCATTTGAAGGGCAGATTGATGCGGACCCCCGTTCATTGCGCCGCTTGTAACAAATTTGGCTACTCTGTGCTCAAGTGGCTTGTCCTGAAGTGCGGTCCCGACTGTGTGGCTGCTGTCGACAAAGACGGAAACACGATCATTCATCTCGCGCAGAGCACCAGTCAGCTGACTTGTTTCAGTTTCTAGTGATCAAATTGGACCTCAAGTACTCTCTCTGAAGAACAACAAAGGAGAAACACTAGTAGAATGTGTGGAGAAGGACTCGGATAATGATCGTAAAGCAAGAAAGCGAAGCTGGATCGAACTTTCAAAGGATTTTGAGTCTTTTTATCTCGAGGAGGGAGCTGTTTCTGTGAATGCAGAAGCTACGGATGATTTGTTAAACCAGTAAGTTTCAGGCTCTTCACAATTTGAGTTGCGGGTTAAATTACCTGCTGCGTATGTAGCTCGTACTGAAGTATTTTAATTTGATGTTTAAGAAAAGCTTTAAAAATGTCTGTTGCTGCACTGTGAAGAGCTTGTACTCGTAATTATATAATTCCAATGCTCCAACGAATATAGCCTACCCTATAAAATATAAAAACCATAATTTTTTAATGAATGCATTGAATGGTAAAAGTCGAGGGATGAAGCAATTTAATTTGATGCTTATCTGCTAATAGCTTATTTTTGTAGTTATCTGTAAAAAATGTGTGTACCAAAGTGTTGCAATATAAAGTATACAAACAAACTGATTCAATTTTCAGACTGCGTACAGCTTTGGAAGCCCGTGACGATGCGCTTCTGCGGCGACTCTGCTTGCTTCTTAACTCTAACGTTGAACTAACGGTCAATGATTGTCTCAACAAGGATCGAACTCAGTCTGTGACTCATCACGTCGTCTGTAAGTCGCGAAGTTTGCAGTGCCTGAAGCTTCTGATATCCAAATTCGGACCCGACTGTCTGTTAAACAGAAACAATCGAGGTGAAACCGCGGTGCATTTGATGCTATGCACCAGGAAAACCTGTGGATGAAACTAATTCTAGAAGCTCTTGGCCGTGACTGCTTCAAGGACACAGCATCTAACGGTCGAATGGTGACTCACTATGCTGCTACGAATGAGACAAGTAACTCATCGCTAAAGTGGCTTGTTGCCGAGTTTGGACGCGACTGTCTCTTAGTACCCGATAAAGAAGGAAGCACAGTCGTTCATCTTGCCGCAGAGTATCAAGGTGTCGACTCCATGGAACTGATGAACAGAGAGCTCGAAACCGACTGCTTCAAAGAGTTAAAAGGATCCCAGAATCGAACGGTAGTTCACTATGCCGCCGGAAACAATATTAGCGATGCACCGCTTCGTTGGCTGGTGAAAAAGTTTGGACCAAGCTGTATCAAATTTCCAGATAAACATGGTGTCACGCCTATCCATCTAGTTACATTAAACTCCAGAAGCACGAGTAGTATGACGCTTAATTGGCTAGTTTCTGTCGGCGGCCCGGACTGTCTCACTATTCCTGACAATGAGGGAAACACACCTGTCCATCTCGCTGCAGAGTTTCACAACATCGAATCCATGAAATTCATAAAGAAAATACTCGGACCAGAATGCTTTAGAAGAATTGGTTTTTGGCAAAGAACACCATTCACTGCGCTGCCGCAAACAGTAACTGCAGTGCCCTGCTTGGATGGCTCATAAAAGAATGCGGACACGACTGTCTGATGTGTCAGGACAAAGACGGAAACACGCCTGTCCATCGCGCTGCATGCTTTCAGCCAGTTAAATCATTGAAGTTGCTGGCTGACCAAATCGGGCCCGAAATTTTCTCGCTTAAGAACGCTTCTGGAAAAACAATAGCCGATTTTGTAAACCAGGACTTAGATGAAGACCGAAAACTACAAAAGCAGAGTTGGATCTCGAGCCAACTGACGCCAGAGAGACAACTAAACCTGAGGCATCCGGAAGTCAGAATGACGGCATCGGTAGAATCCTTGGGTGGCTCAAGTGGGTAAGCAACTGCAGCATATTTGTAGCATATTTGTAGCATATTAGAAATCTATTACCGATCATCTTTGGGGAGCAGCTCGCGGTAAACGTGTCTGAGTCTTGGGGTTGTCCAACAATTCATTCCCATATAGTCCGACCCCTTTGAGGCACAGAGAGTGTACGTGCCTGACCATTCGAGATGGTACATCCTGTGTGATGTTTGTTATGTTTTGTTATGACTTGCATGTACTGCATCCTGTGACTAGCCATCAAGTTCCCCACTGCATTTAAAACTGTGTCCATTCATTTCACTCTGGAAACAAGCAGCAGAGCTGGCGGAAAACCATTTCGCGAGAAATGGGAAAATAAGCAGCTCTCGGCAGGGGCGGTTTCGGCGACGTCCACAAAGTGCTCACCGACACGGGCGTCACGTGCGCTGCAAAACTCTCAGACTGCCATTGCAGCTCGGAGATCAACTGGACTCTAAGGCTAGAAAGGTTGACTCAGTTGTTGAGAGCGAGAGAAACCTGTGCCAACTGCAGCATCCCAACATCGTCAGGTTCTTGTACATCACTCAGCCGGAGCCTGCAACAGTTGTTGTCTTTATGGAGCTGCTGGACGGCCACACTTTAGAGAATTTCATCGACGAGAAGCCGATAGATGAAGAGAAAATTCGACACTTTAGCAAGCAAGTGAGTTCATTGAATTTGTCTCGAGTGCACTTCTGAAATATAGTACATATACTTACTTCAGTTGGAAAGCAGAAGTCCTGAAGTTCTCTCAGAATTTCACTGACCAACCGCTCTTAGATCTGCAGCGCGCTGCTCTACCTGCACAGCCAGCAGCCGCCCGTGATCCACAGAGACATCAACTGCACCAACATAATTGTCCTTGCCGACGGAACTGATCGACTTAAGCTGATCGACTTCGGCCTGTCAATCAAGCTGGAGCAGTCAGTCAGCCACATCTCAGCCTCCACTTCGCCAAAGGGCACTCTAAACTTCATGGCGCCAGAGCTGCTCGGAGATGGTGAGTCGGAAAGCGTGCAGTACAGCAGAGAGTCGGACATCTGGGCGTTCGGCTGCTCGGTCTACCAGATGGCCATCGGAGCGAGGCCCTTTGCCACCGCCAAGAACTTGCTTCAATTGGTTCGCCTGCTAGACCAAAACGGAGCCCCGCTACTGCAGACGGGGCAGCAGAGCTGCTCACAAGAGCTGCTAGATTTCTATTCCCTGTGCACCGCTAAAGATCGCAAAGCCAGAATATCGGCAGAGGCACTGATGAAGCACAAATTTTTGACTCGTTCCTGTGACTAAATCTAATTATAGCTAAGTTAAGAAGCTTATAAAACATGCATGTTTTGACTGGCTCGAGAGCACTACGGTTAGAGAAAGTGCTGAACGTTGGTGGCATAAGCAACAGCCATCACAACAAGAGTGCCACTCATTATATTATGATTAAGTGATTAAAATTACTAAAATTATTGTTGTTAGAGCAATGTTTTATTCAATTTAGGCTTACTAAAATAGGTATGTACATAAAATGCGCACTTGTGTTAGTGCACGCTTGCATGAAGCTTACCCTACCTTGTTTATGCCATTTTATCCATAAATTTCTTGCTATCAAACCCTTTTTAAATTGCATCTTTTAAAGTGAATTCTAGACCAAAAAAGTTTTTGTCCAGTTTTGTACAATTTTAAGTGTTCTCAAGTTTTTAGTCTAAGGAAACTTTCTAGCGCCCCTGGTGCTGGCGCCCCTGGTGCTGGCGCCCTTGGTGCTGGCGCCCCTGGTACTGGCGCCCCTGGTGCTGGCGCCCCTGGTGCTGGCACTCCTGGTGCTGGCGCCCCTGGTGCTGGCGCCCCTGGTGCTGGCGCCCCTGGTGTTGGCGCCCCTGGTGCTGGCACCCTGGTGCTGGCGCCCCTGGTGCTGGCGCCCCTGGTGCTGGCGCCCCTGGTGCTGGCACGGCCCCCTGGTGCTGGCGCCCCTGGTGCTGGCGCCCCTGGTGTTGGCGCCCCTGGTGCTAAAGCCCCTGGTGCTAAAGCCCCTGGTGCTAAAGCCCCTGGTGCTAAAGCCCCTGGTGCTAAAGCCCCTGGTGCTAAAGCCCCTGGTGCTAAAGCCCCTGGTGCTAAAGCCCCTGGTGCTAAAGCCCCTGGTGCTAAAGCCCCTGGTGCTAAAGCCCCTGGTGTTGGCGCCCTGGTGCTAAAGCCCCTGGTGCTAAAGCCCCTGGTGCTAAAGCCCCTGGTGCTAAAGCCCCTGGTGCTAAAGCCCCTGGTGCTAAAGCCCCTGGTGCTAAAGCCCCTGGTGCTGGCGCCCCTGGTGTTGGCGCCCCTGGTGCTAAAGCCCCTGGTGCTAAAGCCGGGACCATGAGATTTCTCTACCGCACATTGCATAGCATGAATTACATGCTGATGCATGCACGCTGGGAGTTGCGATACTTTTTTCTATTACTTTATCTAAATAAACAATGTCAAAGATTTATCAACTATTCTTGTTTTTCAAACGGAGGTACCATGTGTATGCTGAACCTCACGCTCTCAGTTTGACCTTTGAGTAAGTATAAAATACTAAAAACAACAGATTAAAAATGATATTCAACTTTGGACATTAGTCGCACGAATTAAAACAAATGAAATGATTTGTGCTGTTACAATTATTGAATCACCAAAGAATGAAAGGCCTCCAGGGTTGTCTGTTCATATTTCAAAGTTCAAAGAACTTTTGAAGTTAACTGTGCCCACAGGGCGCACGCACGCGCCTCGCATCGTACAGTTCGTCTCAAGGCTTCACGCAGTCTTGCTCAGGAACCACCAGCTCGAAACGTCACCAGCTCGAAACGTCACCAGCTCGAAACTTCACCAACTCGAAACTTCACCAGCTCGAAACTTCACCAACTCGAACTTCACCAGATCGAAACTTCACCAGATCGAAGGTTCACAAGCTCGAAGCTTCACAAGCTCGAAAGTTCACAAGCTCGAACCTTCACAAGCTCGAAGCTTCACAAGCTCGAAAGTTCACAAGCTCGAAGCTTCACAAGCTCAAAGTTCACAAGCTCGAAGCTTCACAAGCTCGAAAGTTCACAAGCTCGAACTTCACAAGCTCGAAGCTTCACAAGCTCGAAGCTTCACAAGCTCGAAAGTTCACAAGCTCGAAGCTTCACAAGCTCGAAGTTCACAAGCTCGAAAGTTCACAAGCTCGAAGCTTCACAAGCTCGAAAGTTCACAAGCTCGAAGCTTCACAAGCTCGAAGCTTCACAAGCTCGAAGCTTCACAAGCTCGAAAGTTCACAAGCTCGAACCTTCACAAGCTCGAAGCTTCACAAGCTCGAAAGTTCACAAGCTCGAAGCTTCACAAGCTCGAAAGTTCACAAGCTCGAACCTTCACAAGCTCGAAGCTTCACAAGCTCGAAAGTTCACAAGCTCGAACCTTCACAAGCTCGAAACTTCACAAGCTCGAAGCTTCACAAGCTCGAAAGTTCACAAGCTCGAAGCTTCACAAGCTCGAAAGTTCACAAGCTCGAAGCTTCACAAGCTCGAAAGTTCACAAGCTCGAACCTTCACAAGCTCGAAGCTTCACAAGCTCGAAAGTTCACAAGCTCGAACCTTCACAAGCTCGAAGCTTCACAAGCTCGAAAGTTCACAAGCTCGAAGCTTCACAAGCTCGAACCTTCAAAATCTCTGGAACTAGAAGTTTGAAATTTTTTATTAGTTAGTTACTTTTAAGTGTTCTTTCTGGGTGCGAGTTAGTTAGTACCGAAGGAATTATCGCTCCCAAAATTCAGATTTGCCTGGACTT
>NIVC01000893.1:0-67542 GCA_002269645.1 Macrostomum lignano | reverse complement strand
TCAATCAATGGTATACCAATGTAACGGACCGTTCTAAAACACGCAATGGTATTCAATTTTAACTAAGGTCAATTAAAGCCACTTTAGACACTTGAAAAACATTGATAGCTTGATAGGTCTAGGGGTCCAGGTTAGGGCTAAAGGGGTTTAGGTGAGGTTTATGGGATTTAGGTGAGATTTATGGGTTTAGCGTGGGGTAAAGAAGAGGTTTAAACAGGTTCAGGTTCGGGCTAACATGAGGTTTAAACGGGTTTAGGTTAGGGTTAAGGTGAGGTTTAGATTATGGTTTAGGTGAAATTTAGGTTAGGGGTAAGGTGAGGTTTAGGGTAGTATTAAGGTGAGGTTTATGGGGTTTAAGGGTAGGGTTAAGGTGAGGTTTATGGGGTTTAAGGGTAGGGTTAAGGTGAGGTTTATGGGTTTAAGGGTAGGGTTAAGGTGAGGTTTATGGGGTTTAGGTCAGGGTTATTAATGAAGGCAGGTTAGAGCAGTCAACTGGCAGTTCATGTATGATTCTGCGAAAGCAAACGCAGATCCTGTCAACTGTCAATTATTTCAAGAATCGAATGGACACTATGCATATGTACGAGCATAGATCGTATGCAAATCAAGAAGTCAACACGCCAGTCCCAGCTACCCCGCCAGGTTCGCACTGCTCAGAGCTTGGCAGATGAGGCAGCCACAGCTTTGCGAAAGACCTTCTCCAGTTTCATAGCTACGCCCATGTTGCCTGTGATGCGCAGCTTGCCAGCCATGAAGGCGCCAGTGGCGGACAGCTTGCCGGACACCAGCTGCTGCAAGTCTGCCGATTTCATTGTCATGCAAGTGTCCGGCTTCTCTGTCGAGCCGCTGTCGCCCGGACGAATTTCGGACAGACCGCCGGGCATGGATTTCAGATTGAGCAGCCAACTGCGGTTTAGGTCCGTGAGCTGAAGCTCAACCAGGCCTTTGACCAGACCCACCGCCTCCGCGTCTATGGCTGTGGCAAGGTGCTTCATGGAGGCTTCAACGTCTGCGCCAGGCTGCTGCTGGCCGCTCTGGGCTCCCGAACTGGCGCTGGTTGCGGCTGCTGCAATTACGGATACAGCTTTGCCGTTTATTGCGCCTCCCGGCTTCTCTACCGGTCATCGCGCCCCCTGGCTTCCCTACCGGTCAATGCGCCTCCTGGCTTCCCTACCGGTCATTCAGCCTCCTGGCTTCCCTACCGGTCATTCAGCCTCCTGGCTTCCCTATCGGTCATTGCGCCTCCTGGCTTCCCTACCGGTCATTCAGCCTCCTGGCTTCCCTACCGGTCATTCAGCCTCCTGGCTTCCCTATCGGTCATTCAGCCTCCTGGCTTCCCTACCGGTCATTCAGCCTCCTGGCTTCCCTACCGGTCATTCAGCCTCCTGGCTTCCCTACCGGTCATTCAGCCTCCTGGCTTCCCTATCGGTCATTCAGCCTCCTGGCTTCCCTACCGGTCATTCAGCCTCCTGGCTTCCCTACCGGTCATTCAGCCTCCTGGCTTCCCTACCGGTCATTGAACTTCCTGGCTTCCCTACCGCTCACTGAGCCTCATGGATTCCCTACCGCTCACTGAGCCTCATGGATTCCCTACCGCTCACTGAGCCTCATGGATTCCCTACCGCTCACTGAGCCTCATGGATTCCCTACCGCTCACTGAGCCTCATGGATTCCCTACCGCTCACTGAGCCTCATGGATTCCCTACCGCTCACTGAGCCTTATGGATTCCATGGTCATCGAACATCATGGGTTCCATGGTCATTGAGCCTCATGGATTCCATGGCTATTGAGCCTAGCCTCCTATCGACCATTAAGCCTAGCTTCCAATCCAGAAGCCGCAGCAAACAAAAGACCATGACAGGACTCACGCTTGGCTGCGTCCGGCTCGTCAAGGAAAAAATCAGGCAGCAGCTGGCCGCCTGGCACGCAGCTGTACTGCTCAAGGTCCTTGTCGGTAAGGCCACCCTCGCGGCGCAGCACGTCGTCGTCGATGCAGAACTGGCCGGAGAAGGTGCGCGAATCTTTAGTGAGTACCAGGTAGGCGGCGTCAGCCATAATCTCCGGCTTGCGGCACTGGGAGGCCACCTGGAATGTAGTAGTAGTAGTAGTAGTAGTAGTAGTAGTAGTAGTAGTAGTAGTAGTAGTAGTAGTAGTAGTAGTAGTAGTAGTAGTACTAGTAGTAGTACTAGTAGTAGTTGTAGTTGTAGTAGTGTAGTAGTAGTAGTAGTAGTAGTAGTAGTAGTAGTAGTATTAGTAATAGTTGTAGTAGTAGTAGTAGTAGTAGTAGTAGTAGTAGTAGTAGTAGTAGTAGTAGTAGTAGTAGTAGTAGTAGTAGTAGTAGTAGTTGTTGTTGTTGTTGTTGTTATTGTTGTAGTAACACAGCAAAGTTACCTCATCTCCTCCAGCCAGCATCTTCATCGCGGCAGTGAGAATGGCGGTCCTTGGCCACAGGGCATTGACAGCGATGCCGTACTTGGCAAGCTCGGGAGACATGCCCAGGACGCACATGCTCATGCCGTACTTGGCCATGGTGTAGCCAACGTGGTCCTTGAACCAGCGCTGCCGCATGGACAGTGGCGGGCTAATATTGAGTATATGCGGATTAGCAGATTTGGACAGGTAGGGAATGCACAGCTTGGAGCACAGGAAGGTGCCGCGAGAGTTAATGCCGTGCATCAGATCGAAGGATTTCATAGTCAGGGTCTCCGTGTTCACCAGGTTGATTGCGGATGCGTTGTTCACCAGGATGTCAATGCCGCCGAACTGAGCCACGGCTTCGTTCACCGCCTTCTGCACCTGGTCCTCCATTCTGGAGTGGGAGGCTATTGGGATTAGACACACTTGGGATTTAGGGAGGGATTAGGGCCTATATTGGGGATCTGGGTGGGATTAGAGACTATATTGGGGATCTGCGGTGGGATTAGAGACTATATTGAGAATCTGGGTGGGATTAGTGACTATATTGGGGATCTGCGGTGGGATTAGGACTATATTGGGGATCTGCGGTGGGATTAGGGACTACATTAGAGATCTGCGGTGGGATTAGGACTATATTGGAAGTAGGGATTAGGGACTATATTGGGAGTAGGGATTAGGGACTATATTGGGGATATGCGATGGGATTAGGGACTACATTAGAGATCTGCGGTGGGATTAGGACTATATTGGAAGTAGGGATTAGGGACTATATTGGGAGTAGGGATTAGGGACTATATTGGGGATCTGGAGTGATATTAGGACTATACGAGCTATTGGGGATCTGCGATGGGATTAGGGACTATATTAGAGATCTGCGGTGGGATTAGGACTATATTGGAAGTAGGAATTAGGGATTATATTGGGAGTAGGGATTAGGGACTGTATTAGGGATCTGCGGTGGGATAGGGATTACGGACTGTATTGGAAGTAAGGATTAGGGATTATATTGGGATCTGAGGAAACAATCAGAAACACTTGGAGATCTGGAGTGGGACTAAGGACTAAATTGAGGATCTGAGCGATAAGGGAATTAAGTTAAGAATGTTGGCTAAGCGCAGGTAAGCAGCTTGCCTGATGTCAACAACGCATGGCAGCGCCTTGCCACCAGCTTTTTCAATCTCCTCAGCGGCAGTGTAAATTGTGCCAGGCAGCTTGGGATGAGCGGTGGCAGTCTTGGCGGCCACAACTATGTTGGCACCGTCGCGGGCTGCGCGCAGGGCGATTGCGAGCCCAATTTCACGGCTGGCTCCAGTGATGAAGAGCGTCTTGCCGGCCAGCTTCCTAGCGAATTACAGGGGAAAAATGAATAAAATCGAAGTACTTGGAGTGTATGAAGATTGACGAGTTTACATACAATACACTTTTCCTACTTTTAAATGCCAACCATTTGATTGCCGAGGTTTAGGTTAGGGTTGGGGTTTGTGTTTAGGTTTGGCTTAAGTTTTAGGTTGGAACTTAGGTTAGGGTTGAGATTTATGTTTAGGTTCTAAGATTCGGTTTAGTAGAATAGGTTCAAGGCTACAAGTAGATTCAGCAGTTAATTTGTGGTTGCCAAAAGATGCTAGCAGCAAAAAGTTGTCAACCCCCTTTATTATATTAGGAGTACTTTATTTTGTTGTAAATGGTCAACAATTCAATTACTATAGAAAGATTAAAACATTTTTATATGTATGTACAATATATGATTGTACATTTTATATGTATTTTGAATAAGAATCATTTTTCGCTTCAGACTGACTCATTATACCTTTACTCTAGTCTAGCCTAGCCTATTTATTCTTCTTTGCTACTGAATTGAAAGTAGAAAGCTGTTTTACTAAGCATACATGCCTGAGTGGCCCCATCTAGTTCTTTTAGAATCTATGGTTAAAGCCAACCTAGGAAAATTAAAATAGATAGCCTATAGTAAACACATAATACTTGAAACACATGAAAATATGATACTTGATGTAATCAAAGATCTTACTTAGGAATACAAAATCAACCATTTATTGAGCAAAACTTTATTTATTTTTTTACATTGAGCATCTGGTCTTTATTTTACACATGCTTAACAACAAGCCAAGTAGACCAATGATAAATTTCAGAATTCAAGCAATACTATTCTAATATATATTTCTTGCCAAATGTCTGAAAAGTTATTGCTTTTTTATTTGTTTTTAACTGTTATACTTTAAAATTTTGCCATAACTAAAATTTTCCTGTATCTATATCTCAATTTTTCTTATAACCAACTTATATCCATTTCAGTATCCAAAAAGCAAGGAAATTTTCTTTAACTTTCTATAACTTTCTTGCAATGGTTGCACTATGCTAATAGCTAGTGATACCTGGAAACAATATCATAGATAGGGCATTGGTATATTTTGCTAGTTATGGAAACTATAGAAATGCAACTATGAATAGTGCTCAATAGGCAGTGCAAAATGCATCTGTGTTGCTTAATGCTTATCAACTTGACTATTTTTTTTCTTCCCATCTTCTCCTTTCTCCTTTCCCTTCTTTCCTCTTTTCCTTCTCTTTCCCCTCTTTTCTCTCTTTTTTAAACTTTTAAATAACTTAAGTAGGCCAATAAAATATCCAATGCTTTCTGAGATCTTGGGTGAAAGCAATGGCCTACTTGACTTGTCATTGGTTTCCAAGAAGATTGGGTAGCAAAAGCCTCTTGAATTGTTTCAGAATGTAATTAATTGCCACCATAGAAATGCCACCATAATTCTTTGTGGTGGCAAATGCTAGATAACCAAAATTGGCTTTATCTGTCTTAGCTATAGCCCCAAACATTTTAACTACAATGTGCATATATGGCATTATTATTATTATTAAACAGCTTAAGAGGTTAGCAAAGCAACCATTGGTAGAAAATAGCTAAGTTGAGCCTAGTTATAGATTGAAAGGTAAGGCCTGGAGCTTGCAAATCAGAGAAATGAGTTTAAGTGATGTAGCTAGGTGTTGGGCATTTGAGTGCAAACAAAGAGAGGCACAGGTCTAGGTTGCTAACTTGGCATTGCTTATATATTAAGGAATTGGATGCCCAAGATATTGTACAAGAGATGAAAATGACAAGCTTCTAAGCTTGCCTCACAAATAATAGTCACGAGTAGAACTCCTCCTCCAGAGGAAAAAGGCGATAAAACTCCCATTGCCAGAATTCCATTCCCTGAAATCCATCAGCTGAAATTCCATGACTTGAATCCCATCTTCTAAATCGTCTACAAAACCTTTCAAATACCATATCTTGTTTTCCATGTTTGTAAAAACTGATTGCCATTGTCCAGACTCAGACTCTCCTGTCTCCTCTCTCCTCTTTGCTCTCTCATCTCTAGTTTCTCATCTCTTTTCATCTCTCCTGTCTAATCTATCATCTCTCCTCTCTGTGCTCCTCTTTTACCCTCTTCTTTCCCCTCATTACTTTTTCCTCTCAAATCTCTTATCTCTGATCTTTTATCTATCTTCTCTCTACTCTCTCCCTTCTCTCGCTTCTCTCTCCTCTCATATCTACTCTCATATCTATCGTCTCTCCTCTACCCTCTCTCTCTTATCTTTTCTCCCTCCTCTCTGCTCTCATTTCTTCTATCTCCTATACACTCCCACCCTCTCCTTTCTTATCTCCCATCTTTCTTCCCTCCTTTCTACCATCTCATGTCTTCCCTGTTCTCACCTCTCCTTTCTTCTCTCCTCTAATCTCTAATCTCCACTCTCTCTTATTTTCTCACTCATCTCTTGTCTTTTCTCATCGCATCTCTCATCTCTCCTCTCTGCACTCTCATCTTTACCCTCTTATTTCTCCTCACTACTTTCTTCTCTTAACTCTCTCATCTCTACTCTCTTTTTTCTCCCTCGTCTTTCGTCTTTACTCTCGATCTCCTGTTTCCTTTCTCCCCTCTTTTCTCTTTTCTCTCTCCTCTCCTCTCTCATCTCTACTCTTTTTCTTTCTCCTCTACTCTCTCCTCTCTTCTATTTTCTCCGTACACTCTTATCCCTCCTCTCTTCTCTCTCCTATTATCTCTCCTGTCTCCTCTCTGCTATCTCATATCTCCCCTCTCATCTCCTCTTCTCTTCTCTCCCATCTGTCATGTCTAATCTTACCTCTCTCATTTCTACTCTCTTTTCTATAATCTCTTTTCTCTTCTCTTTACTCTCTTCTCTGACTGACTGAAGGTGCAAACTCCATTGAAATCCTCTTTTTTTATCAAAAATTTTTTACAAAATTTTTATGAAATTCTCTTCATGAGACTGAACTTCATCAAAATCACTTTTGATAAACTACAATCTATCTATATAATCTCTGTCAAATTGCAATTTATATATTTAGTCAATACTATCTTCATCAAGTTAGAGTCAATTAAGACTCTGGTAAATTGAAGATATTAAATCTATAAAAAATGCTTTCTATTGTCAAGCATAAAATATTCAAGGTAGAAGCTTTGGTTCAATGGTTCAGAGAGTTACATGTTAAAAGGTGCTAATAATAAAAAATGAACCAATTGAATAAATTTATGTGCAATCCATTTCTCAGTCAGTATCAGTCTCAGTTAGAGTTATTAAAATTATGGTTGCAAAATCTAAATAACCTTTTAACACACAACGACTAACCCTCTCCCCAATAAACAGAGGCGAGTAGACATTGAACACTGAAACTATCTATTACGTATTGCAAAAATGAAAACAATCTTTGCAGAAAGTTAAAAGTATGCAAATGTTTTTTGAATGCTATGCTTTTTATTTTCATAGCATTCAAAGTTGATTTGAATGCTATGATTCAAAGTTGATTTGAAGCAAGCAACTTATATCCTCGAACTCAGCATTGCAAAATCTTTCTAGCAATATAAATCTCTCTTTTCAAAGTTGAAAAATCAAGGAACAGTTAGCATTTGAAACTTTCCCATTTGCAGACTGCTTGCTTGCTATATTGAAAGGCTTGCAAGTTAATTCATTAAATTTCACTGCCTAGCAAATACACAGGGCTGCATATTGAAAGGCACCGATAATAAAACCAATTAATTTTGGCACCATCCTATCTGATTACACTGTACAACTGCTATGTACATACAACCCAAGGCCAACCCCCCCCATTCCAAGGGGAATCATTAACTTTAACTCAACCCCCAACATGCAGGGTTTTATTAGCATTGAATGCAGAAGCAGAATATGCGCACCCTCTCCCCCCAATACACAGTGACCCACAGGTAGAGGTTGGGGTGGTTTTTTTACAAAGTGAAAAAAGAAAGACAGAAGGGCCAAAGAAGGTTAAAAGCAGTTTTCTGCTTTTTTAGGGATGGTAAAATATGAAACTTAAAAAATAAAATAGCCTTAAACCTGATCTAGAAAACTTGCAGTTTTCCCATATAAGTTTCAATACTGACTTGCAATTAGTCTAGGAGAAAAAATTGCAACATATATACAGACAAACATTGCATCAGTTTTAGTATTAGTATGCACCAGTTTTAGTATTAATTATAGAGATGGGAATAGCTTTTAGCCATAGGTTAACACCATCTCAACTGCCAAGTAGAATAAGTCAATAGGCCTATTCAAGCAGTTGAAGATAGAGCACAAAAGGTAAAAGGTCCATTATGCCAATGGCATAAAATACAACATGCATTTTAGAGTCTAAGTAAAGTACACCAGGTAAGTTATTCCTGACTTTCCTCAAACATGAATTTTTATGTATATATACTATATAATAGTATTATATTATAGGTTAAACAAAATAAATTGATTAGGGGCCTAATTAATCTATTTTTGATAGAGTAGTAAAAAAATAGGCCTAAGTTTTGGCTTTTGCTTTTTAAATTAAAAGGCTGACTGCTGGTTCATTTTGATTATAGACCAAAATGCAATTTTTATAGTCAGATTCGACTCGAGGCTCAAGAGTTAAGTGAGCTAAGCCTAAGATTTAACCTAGGACTCTATCCAAATTGATGACAAAAACCGAATCATTGCAGTCCAAATTAGGATTGCAGTATAATTATTGGATAATGAAATACGCGTTTTCAACTGTATGACGAGAGAAAAAAAGTAAAATGACTTTGAGAACTAGCTGATACTGTAGTCTGTAGGGACTGGCCTGGGACTATAGCACACCTGCATCGAAATAATTTTTACTAAATTAGATTAGGCCAAGAGAAAAGATAAGATTCATCGGTACTTACTTTACGCTTGAAGACATGTTTAAGTAGCAGGTCAACTGAAAAGGAACTAACAATAAAGCTTATACAATTTATGAAAGGCTTTGTATCGTTTTATTATTTGGCAATGGTGGTCACTGGTCAATGCACTTGAGTCTTGAATGAAGACGTCAAATCGTGATTTAGGCTTTTCGAAGAAATTTTTACATTTAAAAATCTCAAGTTTTATGTAGTATAAAAAAGTTTGTAAATACCTAGCTTGAAAGTCGAGACTCGTCTCAGAAAAAATATTTTAAAGCAAGCGAAGCTTTAGCGTTTCAATTGACTTACTTTCAGTATCTTAACTGGGACAATTGGTCCTACAAATCCTTAATTGTTCCAACGAGCCGTGCTGTGCTGTCTGTCTATTTATTTTATTTCTAATAGTTCCAACCTATAAACTTAAAGTAACTACATGTTTAGAACCATTTTAGTTTGCATGTTCAAAATAACTGAACAGGATATCAAAACTGCGAAGTGTGTAACAGACCACATTACATTTACATGTACGTATATACATGTACACCTCAAAACATCTTATTTACACCTTGCTCATGTACATGTACATATACATTTACAGCACTTGCATTTACTGTTAGAGGCTAATCACAGACTCACTTTTTAGTTCGAGGGTACAGCTTGTAGCCAAGGATAATAAAGAGGCAAGTTCTGTAGGTGTAATAAGGTTCTTTCTCTGAGAAACTACACACAATGTAAACTTGAATAACAGAAGAAAAACCAATAGTATAAGATATTTATAATTGTATAAAATGTGTGTACTTTTAGGTAAATAAAATAGTGTAATTTTAATATATCATGTAAAATATATCAAGCATTTTGATGACAACTTGACTGTCACGGCACATTGAAGTGCAAGCAGTAGAAACAACCTGCCAGCGTTATGCTCGACAACAACAGTATGCTATGCAGCAAGCAAATTGCAGAACAGGAATATTATTATGCTATTCAAGCTACAAGACATGCGTACAAGAATTTATGAATATTGCATAATCTCTTTTATTGGATTTAGTGAAGAAAAAATAGTCTATAATTAATATAAACTGATCGATTAGTGGAACGGTTACTAATAAAATATAGCATCTAATGAATAGAAAAATATGACTAATGAACTTAAAGAAGTTCTAATATAAATTCAATGTGTATCGCAGTGTGCATAAAGATTGAAGCAAATAACACGTTACAAAGCTGTTATTTAAGACGATTTTAAGTTGAAGTAATAAATGCGAAATAAATTCAAAATAAACAAAAAATCTAAAACTATAAGTGGGTGCACTGAGACTACTTAGTAAGTAATATGTGCACAAAGTAGCAGCTCTGTGCAAATAAAGCAGTATAAAACCAATACAGAATATCAGTATGTTAAATAATTTTTCCGGCAGTAATACAATACACACTTAATAATGGCCAGAGAATGTTAAGCAAATCAACAAATTGAAATAATAACCGAGGTCGCGAATACCGAAAAAAGTGTAATCGAGATACAAAACTTAAATAGTTAACAGGCAAGTATTTTTTCCTCAGGAAAAATTTAGAGCTTAATGACTTTTGTTTTTTAAAACAAATAGCTTAAAGTGTGGGTTTTGTGATGAAGCTTAGATTTTAGGGATGAAGCTAAGGTGTTATGAAGCTTAGGGTTGTGATGAAGCTTAGGTTTGTGATGAAGCTTAGGTTTTGTGATGAAGATTAGGATAGGATATGATGATGATTAGGATTGGTGATGATGATTAGGTTGCTGATGATGATTAGAATTGGTGATGATGATTAGGATTGGCAATAATGATTAGGATTGGCGATGATGATTAGGATTGGCGATGATGATTAGGATTGGTGATGATTATGATTTGTGATGAAGCTTAGATTTTTGAGATGAAGCTGAGGTGTCATGAAGCTTAGCTTTTATAATGAAGCTCAGGGTTTCGATGAAGCTTATGGTTTGTGGTGAAGCTGAGTGTTTGTGATGAAGCTTAGGGCTTGTGATAAAGCTTATTGTTTGTGATGAAGCTTTGGGTTTGTGATGAAGCTTAGGGTCTGTGATGAAGCTTTGGGTTTGTGATGAAGCTTAGGGTTTGTGAGTGTGATCAAATCACCCATCAGCGAGTGCCCTCAGCTCGCTCAGCTGGCGTTCCAACGATCTGATTCGCCTGTCCCGGTCTGTCACCATCTGCCGCAGTCGCCACACCAGCTCCACACTGCCGCTGAATCCGCCGCCGCCGCCCGGCCTCCGCCGCAGGCGTCTCCGACGCAGATGATGATGATGGCAGCAGCAGCCGCATTCACCCATCGCCTCGGCCTCGTCGACCGCCGCTGCGGCAGAGTCGCCAGTCTTGACTGTTGCCGCTGCTGCGTTCTCGTCGTCGCGATCGTCCGACGACGGCGGCGGCGGCGGCTCCGACGAATGTCGCATCAGGCCGAAGCCGCAGTCGACATCCTCGTCTGCTTCATCGCAGTCTTCTTCGTCCTCTTCGTCATTATCATCGTCGTCGCAGTCGCGGTTGTCCTCGCAGTCGGCGCCGTCTGGATCGGATTGGCTGGGCGGCCGGCGGGGTGGCAGCCTGGAGGAGCCGTTGCTGCTGCTAATGAGGAATTTTCAGGTGCGAAACATGAGCTCAGATGCAGCTTCTGGGCACTCGCGTGCACCTGAGTGCGCGTGTAAATTCCCCTGCTAGACTTTTATCGGCTGAGAAATTCCCTGTGAGACTTATTTGATCGAAAAATTCCCCGTGAGACTTATCTGACCGGGAAATTCTCGGCGAGACTTTTACCTGGCCGAGAAATTCCCCGTGAGACTTATCTGACCGACAAATTCCATGTGAGACTTATTTTACAGTCGAATTCCCCCGTGAAACTTATCTGACCGACGAATTCCCTGTGAGACTTATTTTACAGTCGAATTCCCCCGTGAAACTTATCTGACCGAGAAATTCTCCGCGAGACTTTTACCTGGCCAAGAAATTTGCCGTGAGACTTTCACCTGACTGAGAAATTCCCTTCCGAGGCAAATTGACTTACACGGCAGTGCTCTGCGTCGGCGCCAAAGGTGACGCACAACGCATGGCTACACGCCTGTTATGATGGTGATGGTGATGATCACCGCGAATTCTGCGCTTGGCTTTTAGATGCAACAACTGTTGCTGCTGCTGCTGCTGTTGCTGCTGCTGACTGCAGCCGGAGCTGAATTTCAGTCTGCGATGCTGTTGTTGCTGCTCCTGCTGCAGCGGCTGGTGCTGAGGCCGGCAAGGCGACGTTGAATGATCCCGACGACGGGTGGCGCCGCCGAACAGTGGCAGCTGCTGACAGCTGGCGCCGCCAGGAGCCGATGCTCCCAGCAGCAGGTCGGCGCTGGAGTGCCTCTGGTACATGGCTGACACAGCTGCACTGCGGAGCCTCACTGAACCAGTTGGCTGGGAACCGCCAGCACAAGCAGCATCAGGCCGATTGGCCACCGTCGGGACAGTCGCCGGAATGTCGCTGCTGTCCTCCTCGCGGTCAAGACTCTCAGCTGATAGAGAGGAAGAAGCCTGAAGTTAAAATTCTCGATAAATTAACAATGGCAAAAGTACTTTATGATTGAAATCTGTCAAACTGAAGACTAACATTACAATAGATATAGATCCCCTGTGGGTCATGCAGTGTGGCAGTCTATATGGGTCATATGCAGTCTGATGACTGCGGGTCATGTAGTGTGACAGTCTATTTGAGTCATATGCAATCCGAAGGTCATGCAGTGTGACAGTCTGTTTGGGTCATATGCAGTCTGATGACTGCGGGTCATGTAGTGTGACAGTCTATTTGGGTCATATGCCATCCGAAGGTCATGCAGTGTGACAGTCTGTTTGGGTCATATGCAATCCGAAGGTCATGCAGTGTGACAGTCTGTTTGGGTCATATGCAATCCGAAGGTCATGCAGTGTGACAGTCTGTTTGGGTCATATGCCATCCGAAGGTCATGCAGTGTGGCAGTCTATATGGGTCATATGCAATCTGATGACTGCGGGTCATGCAGTGTGGCAGTCTATATGGGTCATATGCAGTCTGATGACTGCGGGTCATGCAGTGTGGCAGTGTTTATGGGTCATATGCAGTCTGATGACTGCGGGTCATGCAGTGTGGCAGTGTTTATGGGTCATATGCAGTCTGATGACTGCGGGTCATGCAGTGTGGCAGTGTTTATGGGTCATATGCAGTCTGATGACTGCGGGTCATGCAGTGTGGCAGTGTTTATGGGTCATATGCAGTCTGATGACTGCGGGTCATGCAGTGTGGCAGTGTTTATGGGTCATATGCAGTCTGATGACTGCGGGTCATGCAGTGTGGCAGTCTATATGGGTCATATGCAGTCTGATGACTGCGGGTCAATTCTAGTCCACTGCAAGGCTAGGTTACATGCACATTCCCGAACTGTGTATGGGTCTTTAAAAATAAGAATCGAAAGCTTCTGCTGGAAAACAGTAACACAGAATTAGTCTTTATTTGTTCAATTTGGTCAAATACAGGTAAATCAACGGCTTATTGGGCTACTATAAGTAGTCAATATTTATTGTTTCCATTCACCATGCTTAACAACAAGCAAAAAACGTTCAAATTAGCTATATACATTTGAGAGGAGCATATTGAAATTAAATAAAGCTCTATGCTGGTGATCGACTGAGTTTAGTTAATTATTCATTTGGCAATAAAGAGTAGCTCAACAGACATTAGCTGACAGAATCCAGTGCACTACAGAATGTTTAAGCATCCTAAATATTGAATAAATTAATAATAGTCGACAATTTTTAAAATATTAAAGATCAGACTAGAAAAAAGCAAATTATAAGAGAAACATAGCATTCCTTTAAGGCAAAAGTGGATAGCATCTGGACTACTAAAATCTATCACATAGCTACATACATACAAACTATTTTTTAGATATGGATATTGGAAGAATAGTGAGGGATCCCTACCCCAGAGTAGTGAGGGATCTCTGCCCCAGAGTAGTGAGGGATCTCTGCCCCAGAGTAGTGAGGGATCTCTGCCCCAGAGTAGTGAGGGATCTCTGCCCCAGAGTAGTGAGGGATCTCTGCCCCAGAGTAGTGAGGATCTCTGCCCCAGAATAGTGAGGGATCTCTGCCCCAGAGTAGTGAGGGATCTCTGCCCCAGAGTAGTGAGGGATCTCTGCCCCAGAGTAGTGAGGGATCTCTGCCCCAGAGTAGTGAGGATCTCTGCCCCAGAGTAGTGAGGGATCTCTGCCCCAGAGTAGTGAGGGATCTCTGCCCCAGAAGAGTGAGTCATGCAAGGACACCCGATAAAAAATCTGCAGCCGTGAGACATGGACAGTTTCAAGCCAGCACAATGGAACAGCTGGGGGCGTAGGCAGACACGCTAGACGCAGTGATAGCCTGAGGACTGCAAGCGTACACAGTGATGGGCAATTCCCATTCAAAGTGCTCGGTGGCCACAGTGGCTGGCGGTTGCCATAGAGTTGCCAACGGCTGCAGCGGGGCCGGCCGATCGTTAATTGGCTGACGTAGGGTGGCAAATTCGAATGCCAGCTTCCAGGCTAAATCAGCGTGCCTAGTAGCAAAACTGGGGGTTAGACTGGGCTTGAGATGCAACAATAACTGAGCAGCTTGCAGATCCAATGCGGCCAGCTGTTCAACAGCGTGAGTACAGGTATGATAGGCAACCGGTTTGCGTTCTCCGCTGTCCTCCGTCTGGTACACAGTTTCCACACTCTGTAGCGACACTTTCACGTCCAGGCACTGGGCTGTACAGTCGGCAAAGTCGAATACGCCCAGTACGTTTTCGCCAAGCTTATAAGCGGTTTTGAATAGGCTAAACCGGGTGACACGGCCGCCCTGCGAGTTGCAAATGTTGTAGCCGCTCAGGCACTTGGAGCCTGTGATGGCCGATATCTGGGCAAGGATGGTCTCCTCCTGCGCGATGGGTAGTGCTGGTAGTTAAATTAACTTTATGACTATCTGGACACCATAGTACTAATAAATGCTAAATAACAACTATTAAAGATCAAGTGACAATTAAACGCACCTGAGATGCTTCATCAGTATTGGCCGGATGCCAATCAACAAACGGATTGGCTTTATTAGCCTGAGACGCGGCGCCTCCATCATCGCCAGTGCTCAGGGTTTGGTCAATCCGTTTGATTCCGTGCACAGACAGTACACGAAATGGCAACCGAAGCAGCTGGGTTTTGCCTAGCAACGAGCTCACGCCCAACACCAGCTTGTAGGAGTAGCGAATTCCCGCGCCTCGATGGCTGGGCGGAGCGTCCCAGGGCAGCGACTCCTCGTATTCGTCTGCGAGGGGGGGCGTGAAGAGGTGATCAAGTGAAAAGTGACGCCTCTTCTGCCGGCCCCAGAGCTTCTATGAAACGGTACCTAGCAGCCAAGAAGCGTTCCCAGAGTCAATTGCGTTGCGTCTTAAGTGTATCCGCGTCCCTTAATGAATTAGAATCGCATTTTGCGTTTATAACAACTCTATTTAGTCTACTCGAGTCAGTAGAAAGTTAAGCGCTAACACAACGACTCATGGACGATTTTTTCGCAACTATTTTACGATTCTACAACTCTGACTCGTGATGCGCGCGTGACTCAACAGTCGTTTCAGTCGTTAAAAACGTTTATACATTAGCGGGAAAGCCAGACACTTCAGCGTCTAATTATAAAACTTGTGTCTGTACTAAATGGGCAACAGATGTACAACCAACAGCTCAGCCGCAGCTGCCTACGACTATTTAGTCCAAAGAATGGCAGGGGTGTCGCCACACACACACACACCCTCAATTACCCCAGCTAATGCTTGTACCAAATTTACAGCTGGGTGAACTGAAGCAATGCAGAGTTAAGTGTCTTGCCCAAGGGCACAAATTGTTCTGAGTGAGTCGAGAATCGAACCTCCGACCTTTCAGTCATGAGTCCGACGCTCTTACCACTAGGCTACAAGCCTGTTAACTCAAACAGAGCTTTTCCAATAATTAATCAGATCAATATGATAACTGCTCTAGACTACTTGTAGTTATATGTAGAGTTGATTATGTTTGCAAAGCACAAATAACAAGATCAGCATGGCTCTAGCAGCATACAGATAGATAATATAAAAGTACCAGTTACCACTGGATTGCACCATAGTACTTACAGAACTTTGACTCGCCGGGCCGCAGCACCAAATTGCAGAACAGTATGCTTGGCTTAGTTGATATGTAAGTAAAGCCTGTTTCGCCACGATTAGCTATGAATGAGGTCTCGCCATTAACTGCTTGAGATGCTTTTGCAGGCGCTTTAGTTATTGAGCACATGCAAATAAGCTGTACACTGGCCCATGCCAGCATTGGACTCCTGTCATTTGTCATTGGATTATCGGGTTAGAGTTCAGCCCACGAGACTCCTAGGGAATTTGATAACATATGGCTTATGGGGAACAGACTCATGGGGAATCGCTGAATTGTCAAGGCTCATAAAGGAATTGCTGAATTGTCAAGGCTCATGGGAATTGCTGAATTGTCAAGGCTCATGGGGAATGGCTGAATTGTCAAGGCTCATGCTCATGGGAATTGCTGAATTGTCAAGGCTCATGGGGAATGGCTGAATTGTCAAGGCTCATGGGGAATGGCTGAATTGTCAAGGCTCATGGGAATTGCTGAATTGTCAAGGCTCATGGGAAATGGCTGAATTGTCAAGGCTCATGGGGAATTGCTGAATTGTCAAGGCTCATGGGGAATGGCTGAATTGTCAAGGCTCATGGGAATTGCTGAATTGTCAAGGCTCATGGGGAATGGCTGAATTGTCAAGGCTCATGGGAATTGCTGAATTGTCAAGGCTCATGAAGGAATTGCTGAATTGTCAAGGCTCATGGGAAATGGGTGAATTGTCAAGGCTCATGGGGAATTGCTGAATTGTCAAGGCTCATGGGGAATGGCTGAATTGTCAAGGCTCATGGGGAATTGCTGAATTGTCAAGGCTCATGAGAATTGCTGAATTGTCAAGGCTCATGGGAATTGCTGAATTGTCAAGGCTCATGGGAATTGCTGAACTTTCAAGGCTCATGAAGGAATTGCTGAATTGTCAAGGCTCATGGGAATTGCTGAATTGTCAAGGCTCATGGGAATGGCAAGGCTCATGGGGAATTGCTGAATTGTCAAGGCTCATGGGAATGGCAAGGCTCATGGGGAATTGCTGAATTGTCAAGGCTCATGGGAATTGCTGAATTGTCAAGGCTCATGGGAATTGCTGAATTGTCAAGGCTCATGGGAATTGCTGAATTGTCAAGGCTCATGGGAATTGCTGAACTGTCAAGGCTCATGAAGGAATTGCTGAATTGTCAAGGCTCATGGGAATGGCTGAATTGTCAAGGCTCATGGGGAATTGCTGAGTTGTCAAGGCTCATGAAGGAATTGCTGAATTGTCAAGGCTCATGAAGGAATTGCTAAATTGTCAAGGCTCATTAAGGAATTGCTGAATTGTCAAGGCTCATGGGAATGGCTGAATTGTCAAGGCTCATGGGGAATTGCTGAGTTGTCAAGGCTCATGAAGGAATTGCTGAATTGTCAAGGCTCATGAAGGAATTGCTGAATTGTCAAGGCTCATTAAGGAATTGCTGAATTGTCAAGGCTCATGGGAATGGCTGAATTGTCAAGGCTCATGGGGAATTGCTGAGTTGTCAAGGCTCATGAAGGAATTGTTGAATTGTCAAGGCTCATGAAGGAATTGCTGAATTGTCAAGGCTCATGAAGGAATTGCTGAATTGTCAAGGCTCATGGGGAATGGCTGAATTGTCAAGGCTCATGAAGGAATTGCTGAATTCTCAAAGCTCGTAGGAAAATGCTGAATTTTTCTCACTTCTAAATAAAAATGCTTCATCCAGGAGAATTCTATTTTGCATTCTTGCTATCCTAGTCAGTTAAAAAAGCAGACTTTTGTAAATTTATTATAAGTAATTTATTACAAACTTACTCATAAGTCTGGTCACAATTTGAAATGCATATCTTGCATACTAATGGCTCTCCAGCTAGAAATATGCTGCCTTGAGTTAGCTCAGCTCTTAGTTCAACAGGCATGGGATAGCTGAAGTAATTGAAAATAATTTAGGATAAATTATTGTTATTTTTTAATATTACTATAAGAATATAGGAATATTTAGATATGTATTTATGTATCACTATTAGTGCCACTGTGCCTTGCCTAGTCCAATAACTGTCAATAAAAAATAATTACCAATCAGTGGATAAAAGTCAATTGCTCTGAGGACCAAAGCATTTCTTATATTAAAAAAACTAAATAACACTTGTACACAAGGGTCAGAAAGCACTGTCTGAAAAATGGTTATTTACAAACATTTGCTAAACTGCAACATGAAACATGAAAGTGATCAATTCCACTTACCCTAATATCATATTCACTATTGAATGTGGAGATAAGAAAATCCCTTTTTTAGACATGGAAGTTCACTGTTCTAGAAATGTTTCATGTTTGAAAGTGTATTGTAAACCTATGATACACTGGTCTGATGCTTAATTTTACTTTGTGGTTCCTTTTTCACCAAGACGTGGCGTCCTTGACTAAAATTTTTAAGTTAAATGGCTACCCTAGTAACTTGCCTAAGTCAGTTATTCCTCTGGCTCTTAAGGCAGGTGTCATCTACCAATTTTGCTGTTCTGTTGATCAGAATGTTTCCTATATTGGAAAGACCAAACAGCATCTGCATACTAGAGCTAAGGAGCACAGACTAAAAACTTCTGCTGTCCAAAACCACCTCTCAAATTGTCAAATGTGCTGTGACACCGAAATGATAAAAAGGTTTAAAATATTGTAAATGCCTGTAAAAATGAGTCTAAACTTAAACTGCTCAAAGTGTTATACATCAAAGTGTTTGAGCCCATGACTAATGTGCAGCTGATGAGCAGAGGGGAGATAGAGCATGAGCTCAGAGTGCTCTGATGGTGTATTTGCCTTCTTTACACTGGCTGGACTGACATGACCTGTACTTGGACTATGTACTTTTGTACTTTTGGACTTTTGTACTTTTGGACTTAAGAACTGTTTACATATTGTTTTAATTCTTGCTTCAATATTTATCAATAAATATTTGTAATCCATGGTGAACCATTAGCAGTTGCTCTGATGATATCCACTTAGGATGAAATGCATTGGCAAAAAAGGTTTGCCAATTTTTAAGGGTTACACAAAAATATTGCATGTTTTTGGACACTCCCAATTTGAATTAACACTATAGACTTTTGCAAGAAGGAATAAGCCTTCTACATTTAAGCAAAACAACCAACATTAAATAACCAGCATATAATGAATGAAGCAAGCATCAACTTAGAATATTTTAATTGGTATTTATCAACAACTAGATAGGAATGAAACTATGAAAAGTGCATTATCCTACCCAATCAAAATTGTTGTCAATACTCAATCAATATGTACTCCAGGTTTTAAACTACCAAAGTCACTTTTTGATAATTATTATCTTGAGATATATGCATTAGCTTTGTTCAACCATTCAATACTTAAAATAAATTGTAAAATTCAAATAAACGATATAGATCTTATTCATGTTGATCATTTATTTATTTATTTATTTTTTTTAGTTTATTTATTTTGTTTTCAACTGTTAGATAATATTTGTTTTCCACTGTTAGATAATATTCTAAATGACACAATCCTCAATTGTAGGCCAACTTGGAAAATAAAGCAATGTATTATACATAAGTGACAAAGGACAACAAATGTTTTTTATGATGAAGAATGAAAATGTTACCCAAATAGATTTGATCAAGGGAGAATATATTTGAATATTACTCAATGCTAATTCTAGAAAAAAACAAATATCAGAATATTGCATTCTTTCTTTTGTGTATTTTTAAGTATTATATTATAAACAAGTTCATTTGTTTTTATTACTAACAAGAACAGTGGCTGAGATGATGACAATAATTACAATATAAAAAAGGCTGAAAGTAGCAAATATTGTATAGGCAAATATCTACCAAATAGAATTATTTAATTGGCCTTACAACATAAAAGACATTGTGATAATAGCTTTAAAAGCTAGTAAAAAATTGAAAGGCACTATTCAATTCTTTTTATGAGCTGCAATAATGCTATGGTTTATACAAATTATGCTAAGTAGCTAAAAGATTTTATTGCTAGCAGAATTTCAACCTTACTAATGTAAGTGAAATAGGCCTAGCCAATCAACTTTTGCATTAACTTTTCATTCAGTTGAGGAGTTAAATCCACTGTTTTTATTAGTATTTATTTAAATAGCCTAAATTTCCAAATATGGCTATCAATTTAATTCTAAATTTAATTTGTGGGATATATCTATAAAGATTTTAAACCAATAATTGCAATTCCAAAGTATTTAGGTACCCTTTTCTGTACCTTTAAAAAATAAATGATTGGCTTAGATAGAATAATATTAGTCCCAGTTGCTTAATAAGTTCTTTGCCAATTCAAGGTCACAACTCTGAACAAGTAGAATATTGATTGTTTTTACTAACTAGTTTGTTTATATAAAAGTAAAGTCTCTTCTTTTGAAGATGTTATCTATATCATAGAAGAAGATATGTTTTAAATTGATCTTCATTGAAGCATTGCTAAAATAGTTTTAATTCTAGTTTATTGCAGTTGGACGACGGGCTCAAGGCTCGGCTGTTTCAGGCAGTTGTCAAGACTGTCCTGTTGTACAACGCCCAGACTTGAACCCTGACGGACGCCTTGGAGAGGCAGCTGGATGCTGCACATGCGGCAATGCTGCGTGTGGCTTTCGGAGTGCGCAGCGGCCCAGGCAGCGAGACCAATGCCACGCTCTACACTAGGGCGCGCCTGATGCAGCCTTCTAACCTGCTATGCGGGCAGCGACTTCAACTGGCTGGCCACATCATCCAGTCGGAGGCCCGCTGTCCTGAGCTGCTACACGACGTGCTACTGCTCAAGCTGCAGGGACTGCAGAGGCAAGGCCAAGGGCGAACGGTGCGATACCCTGACCGACTTCTGAGTGATGCTGGCACCCCAGACCAAGCAGGGGGATGCGACTTCCTGACATACATGCGCAACAGTCGGCCGAGTCGGCCGATCCGGCCGACCGATTTGGCAGCCAATCAAGGAAGTCGCAAAAATGCCCACCCAAAAAAACCTAAGTAGTATTACTAAGTAGCTGACGAGGCATTTTGCCCTAATAAAACAGTTATACTTACTCCTGCCGTTTACCCAAAGTTGCATTAATTTTGCTTTACAGTTTTTATTACATGTAAGTCGCATTTTTGGCCAAAAACTACGTCGCATTTTTGTTAAAACTAAGTTGCATGGCTGACCGAATTTTGGAGGTTGCGCATGTATGCTTCCTGAGGGCAATGGCCCAGAGACACGCTTTCTGACTGCCCCTTCCCCCTTTCTGGCTACTGCGTGGCTGGCAAGAGAAGTACCTTGTTGTTTTTGTTGTTGTAAGACACTATATTTTATTGTCCAGTATTACTGTTACAATTAAGGAGATTAATACTATAGTCTAATTTTTCAAATGCATTTCTATTTCTATGATTATGCCTTTGAGTCCTTTGACCAATGTTTATACCTGGATTACTAATATATGCAAATTATCTCAAAGAAAGCATATAAGCCAAAGGCAACTTCTATCTATCTTATGCTACTAAATGAATCAATTTAGAAATAGTTAAAAATGCTTTACTTTTTCAATTTGCAAGGCTCTTTAGCTGCACAAGACTCAAATATAAAGTCAAATATAAAGGAGTATACAAAAATACATATTGAAATTTATTTAGTTTGTTTATTTGTCTTTATTTGTTATTGTCGAATATATTCAATTATGACAATAGTCTGATTTTTTATTAATATCTACAAGGCATACCATTTATAACTATATACTTTTCTTTAGGTCAATATATACCAATTTCTAAATGCATTCTTTGGCTATGGGACATCCTACTAAGCTTGCAAATGGCCATTGTGACAATTGGAATGCTAGCAATTGAGTTTATGCTTTGACCTTAACTTTTGATATATAATAATGTTTTGACATTTTGTCTACTTTGTAGATTTTGCCAACATTGTTATATTTGTTCATTCAATAATAATGATACTTTTTACTTTATAAAAATATTAAATTTGACTTTGAGCCTATGGCCTCATGAATATTGTTTGAGTTATAAGAAAAAGTAACCTTTTTTGGACAACCCTTTGAAATAGAGTAATTAGAGAAAAAAACAATATGCTGTTCCAGATTGGCTACATTTAATACTTTGGGTGGAGCAAAATTCTTGTCGTTTAATCTATAACTCTGCTAAAAAAAGCTATTATTCCATAATTTTTCACTTAAATCAAAAATGGCCATAAAAAACAGCTACTAAAAAACTGGCTTGCTACAAGAAAAACTCATTCAAAGTCAGTCTTAAAACCATTGAGTGTCTATAGGGCATGCAATGAGCCTAGGAAAAGTGCAGTCAAAGCTAGAGCCTAACAGGACAATGCTCAACTGCATGTTGCACAACTCTTTTAGGATTTCCTCTGTCACCATGATTTGGCAGAGCCCCTAACAGTCCCAATCTAAACCTATGTGAATACTAGTTGTCATTTTATAATCAATTCCTTTGATTTTTCCTATAAGATCAAAAACATTTCTATAGATTATTGCACATTTATACCATTTTGTCATGCCTATATTTCATGCCTATGTTTGCATTTATGAGTGCCAAATCCAATTGGTATTTGCTATAACAAAGGAATTGGCCTGAGAGATAGTAAGTTATATGAATCTCTATACTATTATGGCCTTAGGTCAAGGAAATGAATAATTTGAATTATTGACAATTTCGTCAATATAACAAAGTGCACAAACTTTCAAAAATCTTAGATATATAAGTTATATAATTTTCCATTTGAAACAATTTGACTTTTAATTATTTTTGATTCTATATATACTATCATATACTAGAGCTGTCACGAGATCTCAATGAGACAAGATTCAAAACAAGATCTCGACATTTTTTCTCATCTCTAGAAATCTCGAATTTTGTCAAGAAATTCGAGACAAGATTCAAGAATTTTTCTGATACCTTTTTTTCAAAAGCTTTTAAGTGATAAGATATAAAAAGGGTAGCAAATTTTCATATAAATAAAACTGTTTGTTGTAACACGCTTGATAGGGCAATTTTCAAATGGTAAAATGATAAAGTCTAGCCAATGTCGAGCAATATTAGTTATTTAACGAACGTTGTTATATACGAGTTTGCATTGCATATGCGCTCTTTTAGTTATTTATTCAGTTCTGCGGCAAGGTGTATCACAGCAGACTCGAAGACAATCTACATAGGTCTTTTGACAAATTAGTAATAGACATAGTAGGGCTAAAGCCAAGGGCCTATACGCTACAAGCATAAATGCTTATAAATAAATACTAAATAGCAAAGAATTAAAACTAGAATTAAGAAAGTATTCTGGAAAATCTAAAAAATATACTTTAGAATTGTATCTTATCAAGAAATTTAAGACAAGATAAGACAAGATAAGAGCAAGACAAGATGCAATTCTGAAATATATTTTTTTAGATTTACTTTGTCTTGTCTCGTCTCGAAATTCTTGACTTATAAGCCTTTCTCGTCTCGAATCTCGTCTTGAATAAAATCTCTAATTTTGACAGCTCTATCATATACCATCTAGCA
Organism: Macrostomum lignano; assembly: GCA_002269645.1. NCBI lineage: Eukaryota > Metazoa > Platyhelminthes > Macrostomidae > Macrostomum > Macrostomum lignano. The sequence goes on along the minus strand of NIVC01000893.1, from coordinate 44,198 downwards.
TACAGAAGTTTTATATATAGCATTTATAAAAAAAGTGGCAAAAGCCTATAAAAGGCTACAAATGATCACTTCAATCAGCATTCAAAAGTCTAATCAGATTGGTTATCTAGACTTACAACTCTAAGGTATTAAGCATCTATATGCTCTGGTATAAGGATTTATGCAGTCTTAGATCTAATGGTTATATATAAAACATAATATATAGGGTATTGGCTTATAGAATTATAAAAAGTATAGTCAAAATTAGTTTTACAAAAGAATCCCTAGTAGAATTTTTATAGATTTATATTATATCAAATTTTCAACTTCTATTCATGCCAAATTTTTTTCAGTTATGTGCAAAAGTGCTTCTTTTACTATTAGTTTATATAATTAGATGCCCCACTTTAGTTAGCAGTTTCCATGCCTTCTTGAGCTACTGACTGCTACTAATTGCAGCTCTCCCTCTTTCTCTCTCTTTCCTTTTTTTCTCCTTTTGGCTGCCTCTGTTCTCTTCCTTGCCTTTCCCTTTTTGCTATGTTCTTGCTTTTTTAGTGTTCTTGCCTTTCTGCTTAGCCTACTCTTGGTTCATTGTCTATCTGGCCTACTTTTCTTGTAGGGCCAGCAACATTGTCATTGCCTTGTTATTATAGACCTCTCCCATGACTTACCCTCATAGATGTGCCATTTCTTCAATTAGGGGCTATTTGCTAGCAAGCAACAAACCCAACTATAGCTAGATTTTGGTCTAATAGCCTGACAAGCACAGTTTCTAGCCCATTGCACCTGGGAATAAGCTGCTAAGGGCTCAGAGACATCTTATATAAAAGTAACATTTCTTAGCCTCAGGCAGAAGGCATCCCAAAAGCCACTCAGCTTGAAGTGTATAATCTAGGCCCTAGCAAGGTTGCCAAGGCCAATGCTACTATGTTAATGCCTGACCTTAGGAAAGTTATAATGCTTATATCAGTGCAGTTAGCTCCATTAAGACCATAGAGACCAAGATACGAGGTAAATGCGGCATAACTATGGTTTCGTTTGTTATATTATTTCTTGTTTCAAATTCATTCCAGTGCACATAGAAATGGCTAGACGACCATCAGCTCCTATGACGATCATTCCGGTAGGCGATTTGCATCCACCTGCAAAGCTGTGCCAACTGGACCTCACAATAAGGGACCTGGCAGCCGTGACAACAGATACGCTGGCTACTTTCGTTGGTTGGCCACCTACAGGCTGCTTGCCAATGAACAGCAGTGTGGATGCACATACATGCGCAACCTCCGAAATTCGGTCGGCCATGCGACTTAGTTTTAACAAAAATGCGACGTAGTTTTTGGCCAAAAATGCGACTTACATGTAAAAAACCCTAAAGCAGAATTAACGCAACTTTGGGTAAACGGTAGGAGTAACTATGACTGCCTTATTAAGCCGAAATGCCTCGTCAGCTACTTAGTACTACTTCTTGGTTATTTTTTCGGGATGGCATTTTTGCGACTTCCTTGGTTGGCTGCCAAATTGGTCGGCCGGATCGGCCGACTCGGCCGACTGTTGCGCATGTATGTGGATGCAAGCCGGGTGCTCAAATGCGTTTGCAACGCTGAGAAGGTGCCCGGTTTATTGATAACTTGGCCTAGGCCTGCAAAGACTGTCGTGCCCAAGTTTCTATAAGGAAGGGATCTTTTTTTGAAGCCAGACATTTGACCCTGCAGCAAATTGTTGACTATATCTACTGGTGGTCTGTGAGAGTCCAGTTCGACGAAATCCAACGCCAGTGTTGCATCTTGTCGCCCAATGCTGTTGCCAACTGGGGTAACTTCTGTCGAGACATTTGTGCCCAGTACCTGCTAGATCACCCTGTTGAGCTGGGCGGCCCTGGCCAAGAAGTCGAAGTAGACAAGTCCAAGTTTTTTCATCGCAAATATCATGTTGGAGCCTACCGTGAAGGCCATTGAAGGCTATGACGAATCATCGCAGATGGTTGGGCTGCATACAATGCACTGCCAAATCATGCGTCTGTAAACTACTGGCTCCATTTTGTGGACCCTAGGACCCAACGGTATATACAAACATTATTGAGGAAACATGGGCGCATTACAAGGCAAATGGCAAAGTTTCGCAACATGTATGGGACGAGTGATGGTCTATTTGAAACTTATCTGCAGGAATTTCTGTGGCACCGTCTATATCCACGGAATGTGTTTGGCAACTTTCTCTACTGGGTGTCACACTATTATCCCGTCTAATTATCTTTCTCGTAAGTTCGAACTCTAATTTGAACTTTTTTGGTGGTGGGTCATCTTTTTTGAACTTAAAATAATATAATGTGCCATTTCTATGTGCGCTGGAACAAATTTGAAATAAGAAATAATATAACAAACAAAACCATAGTTATGCCATAAATGCTACCATGCCATGCATACCATGATTAGGCTTGGGCATAACCTAAGGATTCACCTAGCCATTTCTATTGGCAACACACATGTAAATCACTATTGGACAGAATAATAGTCATGTGACTTCTCTTAACCAATAGTGACTTACATGTGTATTTTGCCAATAGAAATGGCTGAGTGATTTCCAAGGTTGCGTATATATGATAGATAGGGGCCTACTCATAGAGCCATCTAGCTGCCAAGCTCTAGTAGGCCTTATCAATGGCCTTGCTGCCTTCTTTGATTGTACTAGCAGACCATAAAGATGTTTCTGTCTAAATAGGCCTAGTTGACAAAAACATATTCATGGAACATTTCATATAAAAAATACCTGTCATTGCTAGCAACTGTGATCCCATTTCTTTTTTTTAACTTAGCAGATAGAGTATAGAAAAATAAAAAGCAAATAAATAACTATTCCAGCAATTAGTATCTTTTTACCAATTAAATATAATAGCAACTAACTTGATAGCCCCTATCCATATATTATAACTTTGTATTTGACTTTATGTATACTTAGGTCAGGACTAGGTCTAGGCCTAAGTTAGGCCTACCTAAGCTTAAAATGACAAAAAAATTTTAAGCAATTTCAAGGTTTTTTGAAAAAAAAACAATTTAAAATGACTACCAACACTTCAATCTGATTATAAGACTTTTCATATTACCTGGGCTATTTTAGAATAGGCCCTAGGCCTAAGAATTGGTTCTAAGCTTTTCACATTATCTATTAAACTCTATTCCATTTTCAGAATTGGTTCTAGATCCAGAACTGTGATCAGGGTTTTTTTTTTGTGCGCAGAGTGTGCGTATGCACCCTAAATTTTAAAATCGCACCCTGAAATTAAAAAAGTAGGTGCGGTTTAGGTGCGGTCTTATAACCATTTTTCTTTAAAGGCTTAACCATGCTTAAGCTATTTTTTATGCACTGCCTTAAAATATGAAACAAAATAACTCTTTAAATCCTATTAAGTCATATAGGCGATATAGCCTATAGCTATAGCCTTATGTAAGATATTAAAATATACATTCCCAGTTGTCAGAAATGTGAGCAATATGAGGGTTTCACGAGAGATATTCAGACAGGGGCTCCCTAAAACACGCCCCGCACCGGGCCCCAAACCGCTACACATTATAACATTTTTTGTCAATGCAGTATTTGATTGCAAGGAAAAGTTAAAATAGTAATGGAATAAACATCTTTATTTATTTTTTTAAATATTATTTTTTTATATTCTCGTTTTCATTATTAATTTATAATATTATTATTTTATTAATATTATTATTAATATCACTTATTGTTCACCAAATTTTATATTTCAAAGTAAAAAAACTAAATTTAATAAAAACTTGAAGCTTAACAGAAAATGCATTCTGAAGTGTCTTTAGTTATAGTCCAATTTGTTTTAATGTGTAGCGCTGCAGGGCGGTGCGGGGCGTGTTTTAGGGAGACCCATTCAGACAGACATTCAAAATGATTGTCTGTAACTTCAAACAAAATTGACCCGTTTCAACCATCTTTTTGGCAAATACTTACGCAAGTGTTGGGCGTCGAATAAGCTTTAATTTATTAACTGAAGTAAAAATCCTTCTGACATACATTGATTTAAAAATTGCTTAGCAACACTAGCTCTGATTAGAAATCGCTTTACTGTTGACTAAAATTGTTTTGATCGTAGCAGCCTAAAAGCAGATACTGGATTTAAAAATGCTTCGATTTACTCTATACGTATGTCTCAGCTTTAAAATGACACCTCAGGCGTCGCAAAAGACAGCTTTGATGCTGAGATATTCGACACTAAACATGCATTGCTTTGCGCAAACTCACATTCAGAAATTTCACTGATTTTTTGTCGATATTTGTGCAGTTGCCGTGTCCTTGTTTTTCATCAGAATCTCGTCAAATTCTAGTCATGTCTATAAGCATGTCTCAGCTTTAAAATGACACCTCAGGCGTTGCAAAAGACAGCTTTGATGCTGAGATATTCGACACTAAACATTGCTTTGCTCAAACTCACATTCGGAAACTTCACTGATTTTTATTCAATATTTGTTCAGATGCTTGTCTACTTCTCCATTTATTAACCATCGCATGGAGCCTTGCTAACGTACAAGTGTATGTAGTTACTGTAAATGGGGGTTTTGTGACTCACTTAAACTTGTTTACGCATTCTGCAGCTATTTGCCGCCTTTCATTGGAGTGATTCATGGAGTCCAGTTGATAAATTTCCGCAAATTGGACTGCTTCTACGTCAGATCTCAACATTTGGAACCATCCTTGAACTATTTCAGAGTTAAGTGAGCTAATGTCATCAAATGGAAGGCTAGTGCTCGTACTCGTAAGCGAAGCAGGTTCACAATTGAAATGGTTGTATTCATGGCCATGGGATCTAAACTGATCTGTTTTACTTTCACGATTGCTTCGGTCTCAGAAGGAGCAGCAGTTGATGGACTGAGGTGAGAAGAAGATGTGTCACGACTTGAGCTGTTTTTAGAAAATATCTTTATCCAATTAAATATTTTCATGCGGCTCCTTAGGTTGTTCCGAATTCCGAGTCTAGAAGTCAAGACAGAAAAAAAGTTAAGAACTGCTACGGTAGTCCGTAGGGATTGGAAAGCTTAGCAGTACATTAGAAATCGCCTGTTCAATCTAAAAAGTTTGAAGTACATATAGCTATTGGGTTGCAACAACAGTAGAAAAAATTCTTCCTTTTTATTTTATTCCCACCGCTTACCTCATTCCAATTTGGATAGCAGAATTGCCACGCAAAAAAAGTAAAAACATAACAATAAACTATTTGCTTCATATTAATTGCCACTGACTGTTAATAAACGCGACGTCAATTTCTCTCAATAACAATTGGAACATGTTTCTTGTACACTCGTATATTTATTTGAATTGCAAAGCGGTGAAAAAGTCATGATTGGTCGCCATATGTACAAATGTACACTCACAGACTCACTGACTCAGGTACAATCTATGCAATATAAAGGCAGGAATCATTAAAAATCAAATACTTAGGACAGTTTAAGAGAAGTCCAGGTTTAAACTGGACATGACTAGAATTTGACAAGTTTCTGATGAAAAACAAGGACATGGCAGCTGCACAAATATCGATAAAAATCAGTGAAATTTCTGAATGTGAGTTTGCACAAAGCAATTGTTTAGTGTCGAATATCTCAGCATCAAAGCTGTCTTTTGCGACGCCTGAGGTGTCATTTTAAAGCTGAGACATGCGTATAGAGTAAATCGAAGCATTTTTAAATCCAGTATCTGCTTTTAGGCTGCTACAATCAAAACAATTTTAGTCAACAGTAAAGCGATTTCTAATCAGAGCTAGTGTTGCTAAGCAATTTTTAAATCAATGTATGTCAGAAGGATTTTTACTTCAGTTAATAAATTAAAGCTTATTCGACACCCAACACTTGCGTAAGTATTTGCCAAAAAGATGGTTGAAGCGGGTCAATTTTGTTTAAAGTTACAGACGATCGTTTCGAATGTCTGTCTGAATATCTCTTGTGAAACCCTCACATTCTAAACAAGACTCAAGAGAAATTGCACTCTGAGCCTTAAAATCGCACCTTGAAATTTGGCACAAGGTGCGATTTCGCACCTTATCTCTGGCGAAAAAAAAACCCAGAGTCTGTGATCGTGATGATGTGATCCAGTTCTAGAATTTAGTTTGAGAAATTTTATTGATCTATCCATGAACATTATTATGTTTACATTTTAACAGTAGGGCCTAGCCTACAATATATATTTGAAATCTTCAATTTTTATGATTGATATATTTTTAGAACTCTGTTTTTTGTTATAGGCTATCCAAGATAAAGCCAAAGACAAAGAAAGACAAAATTAAATTATAAAGAATGACAAAGAAAAATGGGTTTGAAGCTTAGGCCTATCATTTTCCTGCCAATTCTAGGCCCCTAGTTCTGGAATTGGTAATTGGAATTATTCTGGTTCGACCAGGTTCTAGAACCAATCTCTATAAAAAGCTTTTTAGGCCTAGGCTTTTAGTAGGCACTTCAGTGAGAAAATTAAATTTCAGAAATTGTTATAGGCTGCTATTTCACTAGATAGATCTTACTTTCCCATTTCCAAAATGGCCAAACTTTAGTGATTTGGTTGAGTAATAAGGAAACTACAGCTATTTTAGTAACCCCGATTTGTGCCTTTAGCCAATGGAATTTTTACATTACGGTTTGTGATCATTTTTGGCCAAAAAGTTGGCTTTTTGTCTTTGAACACTTGTAATTAATTTTCTAGCCAACCAAAATGACTGTGCTTGGTGTCATTTTGTTCAGTTTTTTAGTGTTAATTGTATGAATTATATATTTTAATATTATTTTATATGCCCAAGTTGCTAAGCTAATTGAAACAGGATGGGTGTATGAAATTTTGACTATTTTAACCAGATACGCAATGATTGCAATTTTAAAAATACAATAGCATCTGTTCTGCTTGCTTAATTTATACAAGGCTAGTGTCATTTTGTTCAGGTTTTTACCTACTATAATACTATTCTACTTCTTGCCCTAAATTTTTAATGCATGACAGACACCCCAACTGCAATGTAATGTGCTGTACAGGCTTTGCGCATGGGTTTATTAAAAAACGGTTTTGCCTATCGTGTTCAGCATAGCAGAATTAGTCAAATGACACAGAGAACTAGTTTGCCGGAAGGCAGAGTCTCACAAAAAACACGAAATACACGTTTCAATGGGTATTTTACATGTAAACGTATCAAAAAAAGAAACCTCCACAAAATTTTTGCGCCTATAGCTATTGGCAAGCGGTTTTTTTTACTGTGCTTGTATTGTCAATAGGTAATGAAAAATATAAAGAGAAACAATGCAGGAAAAGGATTTCATGGAAAATTTTGGATTTGAAATTTTGCATAGAGCCATATGGGCATTAAAAGAAAAAAAAATTTTTTTTAACACCAGAAAAATGTTTCTAAATTATCCCTTTACACTATAAAACCTTTGTTTCCATTATAAGAAACACATTGCAGCTAAGAAAAAGCATTTTCTGAACCACTGTTTTTTTATTCATTTTGGCTTCAATTTTATATTCCTCCTAAAAAATGGTCAACTTTAAAAATAGACAGTGCAAAAAGTATAACAAAGCTAGACTTGCAGTTGGTGTCATTTGAAAGAGCTCCTTTTTACCTTTTAAATGCATATTTTACTTTCATCCTGGCTTCTATAGTTTCTTTAAAATCGCCCTTGAAAAATTGGACTTTTTTCTTACTTTTTTGCCATTGGCACGCACTTCTTATAACTCACTGAAGTCCCTACTTTTAGGCCTATAAATAGCCTGTATAGCACTTCATTGACATTGGGTCAGGTCTTTAAAAAAATGTGACATCTTTTATTTTAATCGAGCTTCAATTCCTCATTTCGTCAACTTATTTATAAATATAAAGCAACTAATTCGAATAAGCCTAGGGTGTGTGAAATAGTGAATGTTATTTTGTCAGGTAAATTTTTTATCAAGAAATTTCTTTTGGTCATCATTTCGTCTACCGCCTTCTTGTTGGCCGGCAGACAAAACGACTTTTTCAAAAAGAAAAAGTAAAATATAGCTACATAACTAGTTAGTCTACTTTTTATAATAAGATATTGCAAGTCCTGCAAAGAGTCATTGTGAGATGTCTCTTTTGTATGCGTAGTTTTGTTTGTTGCAACATTTCAAAGAAGTATTATATTTAATTTAAACATCCAATGAAAAATGTTTTGCATGACATCATAGTGAATCAAATAGGGCCTAGTGAAACAAATGATACTTGTGTTAGCAATTTAACCGGACAAATAGCAAAAAGGCTATTTGTCCGGTCACTGGACAAATAACAACTGCCTTGTATTTTTGTAGACAAAAGAAGGCCAGACAAACTGGCAGCAGACAAAATGACCATCAACCCACAATTTAATTTTTTTCATTTTGTTGACCATTTCTAGTCCTTTGTCATTTTGTTGACCATACTGAATAGACAATGCAAGCCAAAGATGGCATAGATAATATTAGGATACATGAAACTGAAACACTAATATACAATTAAGCTTGCTTTGAGGAACATGTTATTAATTTACTTAGACCTACCAAGTGTAGTTTATCAATAGATAGTTCCTTTGTTTCACTATCATTGACTGAGCTAGAAAATACTTGCTATGAATGTGTGAAATAATTAGTATTGAAAGTAATTAGACAATGAAGCACAACAAATATGGTAAATAAAATAGGGATAAAATAGTAGTTATAAGTTAAACTGCAATTCACTATAAGGCAATTGCATAACAAGTTATAATATTTTTTCAAAAATTTCACATTGAGACAAGAGACTTTACTGCTATGAAGCTTGATCATTCCATGATGTCATTCACATTGAAGGTTTCCAAAATGATAATTTTGCCACCAGGGAAGCAAATAATGTAGGATGTATTACCACCCAGTCTTTCCAGCTAAGATACTTTGATAAATGATAGATAGCATGACAATAAGAAAGCTATAGCAGAGTCAAGTATTTTGTTTTATAAAATTCACATAAAATATATTGCAATTGCACCCTAAAAAAGTAACAATGGGGAAGCAATTCTTCAGGGCACAACAGAAAAAGGGGAGTGTAGGAATTGTCATTTGTCAAGGGGATAGCTGGGAGGTTAGGGAAGAAAATGGGGAAAACCTTTTAAAATCTTTTTAATCAACGCATTTATATCATACAATCACTAGTATATACTAGATACTCAAGCTTTTGACTCACTTTCCCCAATGTAATCTTGTGGTCTTGAACAATTTCAAGATTTTTCCTATCTACAAACCTTTTGAGCCTGTCAATTTTGTAGCAAATTTGCAAACCCAATGCTCAGTTTGTGTGCTTTATCTGAAATGCATATTCAACTGAACAAATTACAATTAAAAAATACATTATAACATCACTGTACCCCTATTGCTACTCTTGGCAATATACATTCCAATGTGAGTTTTTGTGCAACACTCAGCACTGCTGAAATGTTAAAATGACAGGATAGATTTGAGTACTGCAAATTAATAAAATATCTTGACTGACCATCATGCCTCATTTGACATTTTAGATTGTATTTAAAGTATCTAGCTAAACTTGGCAAGGCAAGTTTTACCCATTTTGATAGTATCAGTCAAGTTTTTGTCAAGTTTGTGTTGTATGCTAGGTTAAAAAATAAATGCTTGAAACAAATCAGGCCCTGGGTGGCACCCAACCAGGTTATAAAAAGCCTTTAGGCAACTAGGAACTAGGCCCATTATCTGCTTCCCCAGACCAAGGTAGTGAAAACCACACTCTACCAGAGGCATAAACCCTCTACTGAAGCAGATATACCTCATAAGCTCATATACTACAAAACCAGGTTTTAACCTCAATCTCCATTCAACGAACAATGTCGAGGAAGGAAGGCGAAGGCCGACACAGGCGAGGGAGACGAACCCGGGCGGAACAGGCCCCAAGGATTGGTCAAATATATTTTGATGAGCTCAATACGAAGGCAAATGTGGCTTTAAAACAAAGGCAAATGAAGGAAAAAGTGGCTTTAAAAGGGGGAAAATAAAACAGGATAAAAAAATTGGGCTTGCAAATGCAAGGCAGGGTAGCTAGGCCAAGGCAGCCCCGCGCAGCCTAAAAAACTCCCAAGGGCCTGGGTGGGGGGACTCAAGCACCCACCACCCCGCCAAACATAGCACGCACAATGGAGAGCCCATAGGCCCGGGGGCGGCCCCTACCCGACGCGTTTGCTAACACGGAGTAGCTACGCTACTCACCACATACCATCAACAACTAGCCTACTTTACCTATATTCTTAATCTACTTATCCTAGGCCTAGGAATGGAATGGCAAGGAGGATAGAAGAAATAGTAAGAAGGGTTGGTGGATAGCAAGGAGGATGGGAATGGGCATTCAAATGAAGACGCAGATTAAACATGGAACACACTTTATTCAAAATAGAAAAGGTTGTAAAGTATAATTAATAAATAGGTTGCCAACCTACGAACTAGCCATAACAACAAGTGGCTAGGCAAGGACCATTATTGCTGTCCTAGAATTGCAGTTGGGATGCTAGCCCAGTCCCAGTGGAAGAAACACCTAAATATGTAGGTTTCTCTCAAATAGCCAGCGGAGCCCATAACGAAAAAAAGTTAAGCAGCTCTCAAGAGCAAGCTCAAAAATTACATCTGCAATTATATTAGCATTTGTTGCATTGATAGTAGAAGTGCCCAGAAGAAGCATCTGAGGTCCCAAAATTCAAGGCAGCAAAAAAACCATAGCAATTCAACATCTTTTCTTGTTAGCTTCATCAACAAAGCATGAAGACTCCATTTCCTTGATCAGCTCTTTAAACTGTCAGTTTAAGATATGAGGATATCATCTGTTGGGAGATAAAAAACCTTTCCTAAGAGACTGCTTTATAGGTTTTGGTACTGTTGAGTCCAGGAATATTTGCTTCGCATATTTGCATTGATATTTCTTGCATACTCTTCTTGTGCCACTCACTTTCAGCATGTGACTTTAGGGCATGTGACTCTCATGTCAGTCAAATGTCAAAATCACAAGCGCGATTTTACTTTCATCCTTTTCCAAAGGAGCAACAGTGTCTTGTGAAATTTCGTTGTTGTATGATGACTTAGTAGTCCTATAAGCTTATGGTTGTTCAGGGAAATTATAATAAAAATAATCCGGAATTCGTGATTATCATATAAGGAAGGAAGGCAAACAGGAAGACAGATCGATTCCTGTCTGCAAATAGTTGTAAATGTAAATAGAGTACGTAATTCTTATGTTTACAGCACTTAGTTAAAAACCAGATAAGCGCAATATTTCCATGGTTGGAGCATAAAAGAAGCCAGATGCAAACACCGATGTGGTGGAGCAAGGTGGGCTACAGAATAAAAACCCCATAGACAAGAGACAGTTTTAACGAATTTATTTTGATGCAAAAAGAGTAAAATTGATTAACAAGAACTAACAAGAAGAGAAGCAAAATTCTAATGGGTTTGTCAGCTTAACCCCTATCGAATCCCTTTTTAGTATTGTGATTCGAATTTTTTGCTGCCATCTCAAGGAATTTGGGTTCAGATTCAAATCAAATAGATCACTTATCAAACCTACTCATAATAAGCATACAGAATCCCAGATCCTAAAATTCAAGGATCTTGACATTGTATAGCAAAAATTTTATTATATGGCATAATATCCAATGAGATTTAAATCCTAGAATCCTCATTGCCAGGGATGTCAAAAGTATTTTTGATAACTGTAGAATCCTATTCAACCTTATGCACAATTTGCAACAATGCAACAGATTAAACTTGGTATTTGCTCAACAAAAGATTAATACCATTTTCAGCCTAGCTCTATCATTACTCGCTAAATGAGGCCACTGACAGAAGACGAGACAAAGGCGGTATTTGTGAAGCTGTCAAAGTTTATCGGTGACAGCCTGACAGCCCTGCTTAATCGTGCCGATCAGCAGTACTGCCTGCGGCTTCACCGCTGCCGGGTTTACTATGCCCCTGAGCCCACAATGAAACGAGCGGCCAATGTACAGCGAAAGCAGCTACTCAGCTTTGGCACCTGTTTGGGCAAATTCACCAAGTCTAACAAGTTTCATTTGCAGGTTAGTTTCTTGTCACTTCCTCCTTTATTTTTAACATTTGTAAACCAGAATCGTAGATCAAAGAGCTTCTACGCCTTTATTCACTTGTAGGTTACCGCTCTGGACTTTCTCGCTCCTTATGCTAAGCATAAGATTTGGCTGAAGCCTTCGGCAGAGCAGCAGTTCCTATACGGGCATCACGTGACCAAAGCCGGCCTCGGCCGCATCACTGACGCAACGCCGCAATACGCAGGTCTGGTTGTGTACTCAATGAGCGATACTCCATTGGGATTCGGCGTTGCCGCCAAGTCTACGCTGCAGTCTCGCAAAGCCGATCCTATGGCGTTAGTGTGCTTCCATCAGGCTGACATTGGCGAGTATATTCGCAGCGAGGCTACTTTGTTTGGATAGGACTATAAGGAGGCTTGCCTATTCTTGATTCTGTGTACAAGATTCGTTGTCTATGGTAAACTCACCCCGCAGCGTACAGAATTAGTTATGTCTATGGTAAACTCACCCCGCAGCGTGCGGGATTGGTTATCTCTATGGTAAACTCACCCCGCAGCGTGCGGGATTGGTTATCTCTATGGTAAACTAACCCCGCAGCGTGCGGGATTGGTTATCTCTATGGTAAACTCACTCCGCAGCGTGTAGGATGTTTGTCTATGTTAAACTCAGCCCGCAGTGTTCAGGATTGGTTATGTCTAGGCTAGCTTTAATAAACTCGTGCCATTGCTTGGTTTTTTATCTTTTTTGTCTAAAGTCGAATGGAAATGTAATAAATTCTGCTCCTCTTTTAAAAGATACTGGATTAGCGCACATATATGAGGGTTCACCTCTAACTGAACTCCATCTATGTACTTTAGGCTTGAGACCAGTATCAAGTCCCACGTTTTGTAATGCCATTCATTTTATTTTATCAATCTGCGTTTTGCGAGTTAAAATCTATTTGAGCATTTTAAAAGTGCATATGGTACTTTATCAGCGATTGAGAATATGCTACGGTGCATGAATAGGCTTTGTCGTGGACTTAAGAATGTAATAAATTGTACTGAAATTCTTGCTTAATGATTGAAAAAATAGTGTGTTCAGCTTGTGCTATTAACTTCGCCACATTATTGTTTTAAAATGTCCATGACTATGAGTTCACTCTACCTCACTACCCAAGGTCATCTCAAGTTCACTTTGATTAGAATTAGTCATTTCATATTGGCTCATAATATGATTCTATTAAGTTATGAAATAAGTTCTACATTCACAAACTTGACACTGGTGTTTTCAGTCTTTGTATGTCAAACGATGAGCAAAGATAGAAAGGAATCTGCCGAACAGGTGATGAAGGAGACACTGTTGGCTGAAATTCAGGTTTGTTATTACTATTTTGTTAAAATTTCAATAGTTGCTGACCAGTTAAAATTATATTAATTCTTCACAACGAGCGCAACTCCTTCGCTGAGGCAAGTCTACGTACAAGCGCACCGATTCTGTACGCAGACACGCACGCGTACACACGCTGACAAAGGGTGTACATCGGCCCTGACTTTCTAACCGTCAGACATGTACAAGTAATGATAGTTATATAGATTGATTGCAATTGCCCTAATGGCCAGATGTGCAACCGACAGCTCAGTCGCGTCGCAGCTATTTCGCGGCGCATCTGAAGGCTGCGTACGGGTGGTACGGCTGTTCAGTTCAAGGACTGCGGGGTCCCTACACACACCCTCCATTATCCCAGCTAATGCTAGTACCAATTTTACAGCTGGGTGAACTGAAGCAATGCAGAGTTAAGTGTCTTGCTCAAGGACACAAATTGTTCCTCGAGTGGGATCGGGAATCGAACCCCCGGCCTTCAAGTCGTAAGTCCGACGCCGATCTAACCACTAAGCTACAACCCCCCCCCATAAAAAGTGCATGCACAATATGTTTATCGGCGTTTTAAAAGTCAGATTAAGAGTAAGCTATACAAATAATTCTGATAATAATTGACTTTAACGCTTTTATTCACAGGCCAATCAGGCTGACGCAATCGAGGCGGAAAATATTCTCACTAAAAAGCTGTCAATACTCAGTCTGGCTGTTAACAGTCTGAATAGGCAGACGTTCAATGGCTTGAACCCGATGGCAAGCATCTGCGACGCGGTAGGGTATCCAACATTTCAACATGACTGTCAACATTTTTAACCTGGATAGAAACTAAAAATTAAACAAAATACAACTACAGGAAATGGTTAATATTATTGATTCAGCCGAATCACGTGACCATGATGCTGCGGCTACTCTCCTCGCTCAGTCGTTGACTCTTGGCAGCCTGCTTTTTACACAATCGGAGCCTGTTACTGTGGAATGCCTTAGCCTTAGGCAGTTTATCTTTCATCAGTACTGGCTAGTCTGCGCTAATGTTAGTTTTACAGGGTAAGGGTACACTAGTTTACAATTCTTTTATTTGCAGGTCCGTGAAGAACTCTTGTTAGCTGACAATTTCCGAGAATTTCTGTGAAATTTTAATTGATGTCATTTTGGCGCTCCCTTAATGCACAATAGCGCCAATAAACATTGGCGCTCTCTAACACACACTGGCGCTATCTAACACACATTTGCGCTATTTAATCCTAAGAGATATTTAATCCCTCTAACATATTGGCGCCCTCTAACACACATGGCGCCCTCTAACACACACTTGGCGCCCTCTAACACACACTTGGCGCCCTCTAACACACATTGGTGCCCTCTAACACACATGGCGCCCTCTAACACATACTTGGCGCCCTCTAACACACACTTGGCGCCCTCTAACACACATTGGTGCCCTCTAACACACATTGGTGCCCTCTAACACATACACTGAAGCCCCTAGCACACGTTTGCGTCCCTTACCACTGTAAACCCAATCTTACCATTTACGAGTACATTAATTAAAGTTATACTTTACCATATTTACATATGCAACCTATTAGTTTCAATAGGCACGAATCCAAAATGACAATAAAACTTAAGTTCTTAACTTAACTTAACTTAACTTAACTTAACTTAACTTAACTTAAGTTCTCAGATGGGCACTCACTGATTACTACAGGTTACTACAGTAGCGTTTTAATACCCATACGGCAGGCAAAACTCCGGCACTAATCAGCACAATGGCCAGTTGTTAGCCTCTCTGCAGCTGTTGCCGTTGGCATCCAGCAGCGCAGAGGCCAGCAGTTACTTGTGGCACAGCTATGAGATCAGCATATCTGGTAGCGAACTCAGCGCTAGCGGCTGTTGTCGCCGCCTAATCGCATGGTGCCAACGGACTAGCGGCACCGATTGTTGTTGCCAGGCAACCGTAGAGTTGCGCTTCAACAACTTGGAGTCAGATCGGTTTCATCGTCAACTGGGAGCGTTGCAATTGAATGCTGGTACTTTGCTGAACTGCGATTGGCAGACTGTGCTGCTGCAGGAGGCAGCTGATATTGCTCATAATTGTAAGATATTTCATTATTTTTACTCTGTGTTAAGAACTTACAGTAACACTACTGTGTTTCTGTGTTAGCCATTCACCGTTTAGCGCAGACAGGTCGAATGGACTAAAGAGCAAGCAGTGTATGGCCTGACTCTCTGACAAACTCCACAAAGTGTCTATAGGAAGCCTTCGCTCTGTCTGTGGGAGTTAGCTTTACTTGTGCAGCACAGACGAAAT
This sequence comes from Macrostomum lignano, assembly GCA_002269645.1. Classification (NCBI taxonomy): domain Eukaryota; kingdom Metazoa; phylum Platyhelminthes; family Macrostomidae; genus Macrostomum; species Macrostomum lignano. The sequence continues at coordinate 28,484 of NIVC01000893.1, read as the reverse complement.
GTCTATGGCCTTAGTTCAGGGGTCGGCAAACTTTTTAGAAAATACAGCTCATGGCTGCGGGCCATGGAAAGGAGATGAGAGAGGAAAGTAGAAAGGATATAAGATTAGAGGTGAGATACGAGAAAATGAGAGAGTAGGGAAGGGAGAGAGGGGAGAGAAGAGAGAGAGAGAAGAGACGGGGAAAGAGGAGAGCGAGGAGAGGGGAGAGAGGAGAGGAGAGGAGAGAGAGAAGAGGAGAGACAGAGAGGCGAAACGGGGAGAGAGGAGAGAGATGGGAAGAGATAGAAGGGGAGAGATGAGATGGGATAGAGAATAGGCGAGATAAAGAGAAAGAACTGCATGAGAAGAGACTTCTTGAGAAGAGATTCTTGAGCAGGCCGGATTGCTATCGCGAAGTTTCAAAGGACCCGAGGGCCGGATAGAAAGGCTTCACGGGCCGCATGTTTACCGAGTTTGCCGAGCCCTATCTTAGAACTGTCGCATATTAACCATGTGTGTGCTTCCTGGCAAAGTTCCACGAATGTTCTTGTCCAGCTTGAGACACTTTGATCCAGGGACTACTCAAACACCGGGACGGGAAACTATAGGAATTTTTTACGAGGCTGGTAGTAGAAAATAACCATAGACAAAAAAGTAACACAGCATCTCTCTAATGAAAATAATTGCCAGCCAGCCTCGTAAAAAAATTTAGTTTCCTGTCCCGGTGTTTGAGTAGTCCCTGCTTTGATCTCCTTACTGCTACTTTTGATTCTGTCTAAAACTATCCACTGATATCATTGCTTGTCGTCTTTTGTCTATGGCCAAAATCAAAATCATATTGTAAGATTTATTTAAGCGGGCATCAAAATGAAATGAGTGTCTATAGCTAGTCTGATGACCTATACCGTTGCCACACTTTCCATTACCTACAGCGGCCGTATGGCAGCTTGCCGACTGTGTGGACCAGCTGCAATCTGCTCAGCGTTATTCATTCTCACCTGAGCGCCAGCAGCAATCTCGATTGTCTATAGCGTCTATTAGGGCGCAATTATTTAACGATATTAACAGCAAGAATCAACAGCAACAGCAGCCTCGGAAGCGGGTGCTGCAGTTGCACAGAGTCACAATTGACAACACTGACTGGATTGTAGCGCCAGCCACTGTCGCCGGCTGCCGATTAGTCTGGACTGGCGTCAACGAATCGGAAGAATTCGTCTGCGAGCTGCGGTTTCTACTGCAGGAGCAGAGCAGCTTGATGACGCAACTGCTAGCTGGAACTGGGCTTCTTCCTCAGCCAGTCGATGCTGCGAATTCGATTAGTAACCATAGCGAGCCTATTGACGCCTTTGCCAGAGGCTTAACAGAGGCGTGCGATGCGGCAGCGGCAGCTCTCACTAGCGCAGGCGTTGGCGGGGTGGACTGTCTGTCTATCGGTTTGGAGCCAGTTGCGGAGTTGCTGAATCATCGCGTCACCGAAAGCGACTCTGTTAGCAACTGGATTGCCAACTTGTCCTCGGCATTGGAGACGGCTCGGACAGTTGGGGTGGACATTGTTGGAAAGTCCACCAATGTCCGGCTAAATGAAAGGCGTCGAGCGCTGGCGCAGGAACTGTTGAAGGCTGTGAAATCGATAACGGATTCTGTTAGCAGGTCAGGTTAAATTGATGCCCGTTGAGAACGTTGACTCACTCTATTGACTCACGACTGTGCTGCGACTGTAGAGTCACGAGCGCAACACGTGAGTCGTAGAATCATTTGAAGGGTCGCAAAAGTCATCCAATAGTCGTTGTGTTAGCGCTAAACTTTCTACTAACTCGAGTAGAGTAAATAGAGCTGTTTAATAGCAAAATGCGATTCTAGTGCTAATTCAGAATAATCCATAGATATAAAGATTTTCCGTGACAATATTTGCGTTCTCTGGGATTTTATTTGGTAATATTCAATAATATCTCGTAAAGTCTTTATGTCTATGGTTATACGAGATTATAATTATGGTTATACGCCTTTTTTGGGAGTTATTTTCATAAATCCCTTGGGCCTTCGGCCCTCGTGATTTATACGAGATTACACATCGAGATTACAAAATCACGAGATTTTGAACTCCCTCAAAAGGCATGTTTAATCTGATACGTAACGCAGATGCGCTTTAGACGCAACTCAGTGATTCTACAGCGACATTAGCACGTCACAGATGGACTCTACGGCCCCAAGTAGCATTATAAAAGCGCCCCTAAAGTCGCAGACAATGAAACGTCTCAAATTTACTCTTAGAATTAGGTGATTCTTTTTGGCGATTTATACCAGGACATCTCGTTCGTTATAGAGTTGTCTAGAGTCACTTCTTTCCTATTTACCTTGCATGTTATCTGCAGCGACTTCGAAAACAACTCTGGGACGCCTCTTAGTTTAGTCGCATTGCATAGCAGCATGTTCCGGCGTTTCGCTAATGTTAACGATTTTATGGCCAATTTGAATAGGAACCCGTTTTTAGTGCAAAATGCTTTGGCCAGATTCCGCAAAAATGTAAGACTTCTGCATTTCTGCGGGTCAGAGAGGCTCAACAGTATAGAGGGTAGCTAGGGTAGAGATGCTTAGAAACGATTCTGACGCCTGAGAAACTCGGTAAACAAGAAGTACTTCTTCCTAACTCGCTAATGCAGTTTGTATCGCTCGATGAGATCGATTTAATCGCTAAAATTTCGTTTTAACTAGTGCTGTATTAGCTTATAAAATTTTGCTAATAAAACTATACAATATTAGCATTTTTATTTCAATTGATAAACGTGCTTCTCATAACTCAATTCTCTGTCTATTACCCCGCGTAGCTATTATTGATAAAATTTAAAATTTATTTTATATTGTGCGTTTTGCACTGCAACTGTAACCTTATTGAGGCATCAAGTTGAATAGGAAAAATATATGCGCGTTTAGCTCGTAAATTCACAAGCAAGTCACAGTTGTTGTAATTTTTGGCGTATTTTGTGAACATGTCAGTAACTATTTTTGACGTGGTGTTAAATGATATTATTATTCATTTAGATACAGTAGTCTTGATCAGCGGTAGGTAAGCGCGTCCTAGGTTCGATTCCGTGTGAGGCCACATTCGTTTGGCGCTCACAGCAATGAGGGCCAGCCCCCCCCCCCAAAGCACAGTCGACTAAGAGAGTTTCAAGATACCCAAATACGGATAATTAAAATCAACAAAGATATCTAATATATCATTTCACAACAACTCAAAGTTTCCATTTACAGCGCAAGAAATAGAAAAGGGCGACAGATAGTAGCCCTGTAAGCTGTAGCATTACTGTACAATTGTGCATTTATTAACAACAACTGTGATATTACAGTTCGAAAAATATTCGAGCATACAGACAAACAACTATATAATTAATAAACACTGAAAAATCGCATAGTACAGCTGCGTTCAAACGCCCGACATCAGAAATGTAATGCTACGGTAACATTAAAGCCATAGTTAAATATCCAATTGTAACTTAGCTCGATCGAGCGACTAGCAAGCATTGCAGATCATAGTAAAATATAGATAAAAAGCATAAACTCCCCAGTTCATTGAGGGCTTACTTGCAACTCAATTAAAAACGACAAATAATTGCACTAATATTTTTAATCTAAATATACTAATATTGTCACTAACCTAAACAATTAATATCAATCTGGATGTTTTCTAGCTTTTTTTACGACTATATGCTTGTTGGTAAGGGGTTCAGCCATAGACTATGATGCAACAAGGTCGGGAGAAAAAAGTACCGGACGGCACTGATTTATTGTATAGTCTATGGCCAAAATTTCTCAGCACTGAAGAATACATCAACAAATACAGACCTCCGATTTTAGTTGAGTTCTTTTAAACATAATAAAGAATTTGCAATATTCAGTGAAATCGATTTTTTAAATATTAGCAATTATTATTAAATCTTAATAATAATTGCTAAGCACAATTTCATTAAATTTTAGCCAGATTTGGACCGTATAATTTGACTAAGCGTACATGTAGTAGAAGTTAACTCAAGACATCACTAGCCTAAAGATAAACAAATTAATTAAAACTTTATTGTAGTTAAGTGCAAATTGATAAAATATAAAATTCCACAGTCTATGTCTCATGAAGCTAGCCCACAGACAACCAATCCTGCACGCTGCGGGGTGAGTTTACCATAGACAAAACCAATCCTGCACGCTGCGGGGTGAGTTTACCATAGACAAAACCAAACTTGCACGCTGCGGGGTGAGTTTACCATAGACAAAACCAATCCTGTACGCTGCGGGGTGAGTTTACCATAGACAAAACCAAACTTGCACGCTGCGGGGTGAGTTTACCATAGACATAACCAATCCTGCACGCTGCGGGGAGATTTACCATAGGCATAACCAATCCTGCACGCTGCGGGGAGATTTACCATAGACATAACCAATCCTCCACGCTGCGGGGAGATTTACCATAGACATAACCAATCCTGCACGCTGCGGGTGAGTTTACCATAGACATAGACCATATAAACTTTCTTACAAAAAGCCTAATCTAGACTTGAATTACGAAAGTTAGAGTAGCCACCTGATAAAGCTACATAAAGCGCCGGTTCGGAGGCTGCGGCGGCGGCTGCTGTTGCTGTGCAAACAAACCGGGCAGGTTAGCACCGGGATAGGCCCGGGCATACGCGGCTGCGGCAGCAGCAGCGGCTGCTGCAGCAGACTGCTGTTCTGGCGGCGGCAATTGTTGCTGTTGTTGTTGCTGTTGCTGCTGCGCGGCGAAAGCAGATCCGGCGCCAGGTTGAAATTGTTGCAATAATTGCATCTGCTGAGCCGATTGGCCAGTAGTGATGGAGCCCCGATAAGATGCTAATGGAGGCTGCACCTGCGACACTTTGATGCCGGCCTGCGGAGGCTGGCTCTGCTGCTGAGCGGCCGCCTGCTGGGCAAACAGCAGCTGACCGTGGAATGGATTCAAGCCTAGGCTTGTCACCGTCACAGGCGGCGGCGGTGGCAGTTGCTGCTGCTGCGGCGGTGGCAACTGCTGTTGCGGCGGAACCCCCGGCGGAGGCAGCTTGCCGGGTGGAGGCAGCTTGCCAGCTACTGACACCCGGTATTGCTGCTGTTGCTGCTGCTGCGACAGAACAGAAGCGGCTGAGGCGACCTGTCGGAGGTTATTACTCGTACTGTCAGGGCTGCGGAGCCTTTACTTGAATGCATTAGAGAGATAACGAGGAATATCACACCAAAGCCAAGGCCAAAATGTATCACTTCATACTAACCGCTCTCAACTCTGCTTAACCTGGATGATATAATAGTGGCGATTAAGCGAATACTTTAGCAACCAATAAAGGCCAATCCCCAAAGCACAGAGGTGTGTACCGATCAGAAAGTCAGGGCCGCTGTAACTTATCGCATAGACGTAAGCATAAATTTTACCTGACACATTGGACTAGAATGAGCCGACGCTACAGACGAAGGACTGGGCGAGCGGCGTCGCTTTAGAGACACTTGCTGCTGTGTTGGGGGCGGCGGCGGTGGCGGCTGCTGCTGACCTGAACAGCCAGCCTGAGCCACGTATCCGAGAGCGCGCAATTGAGGCGCCGGCAACCCGGCAGAGATGGCGCCATACTGGGGAAACTGTTGCGACAGCTGCAGCAGTTGAGTTTGCGCCTCTTTTTGGCGCTCCTTCTGATTTGACTCTTCGGCTGAGACCTCCTGATTGAACGAACGGAATTCGAGTATCGGATAAGTTTTAAGGATCGGGGGCAAATGATTATTGGTTGGCGTTTTTACGTCAGTGAGGCTTTAGGCGAGCCCGATAATGTGTCAACCACTTGGTTTGCACACAAAAATTATGTAACCTCAAATTTCTAAACGAGTTCCCGTATGTCTCTTCCCTATTCTTCTCTTCTTTTATTTCTCTTGATGAAAATTTGTCTATGGCTAAAATGTGGGCCAACAGGACGCTCTGCCCCCAAATCGAAACAGACTCTGACCCCACATCCAAACAGACTCTGCCCCCACATCCAAACAGACTCTGCCCCCACATCCAAACAGACTCTGCCCCCACATCCAAACAGACTCTGCCCCCACATCCAAACAGACTCTGCCCCCACATCCAAACAGACTCTGCCCCCACACCCAAACAGACTCTGCACCCACACTAAACAGACTCTGCCCCCACATCCAAACAGACTCTGCCCCCACATCCAAACAGACTCTGCCCCCACATCCAAACAGACTCTGCCCCCACACCCAAACAGACTCTGCCCTCACACTTAAACAGACTCTGCCCCCACACTAAAACAGACTCTGCCCCACACCCAAACAGACTCTGCCCCCACACTTAAACAGACTCTGCCCCCACACTTAAACAGACTCTGCCCCCACACTTAAACAGACTCTGCCCCCACACTTAAACAGACTCTGCCCCCACACTAAAACAGACTCTGCCCCCACACCCAAACAGACTCTGCCCCCACACTTAAACAGACTCTGCCCCCACACTTAAACAGACTCTGCCCCCACACTTAAACAGACTCTGCCCCCACACCCAAACAGACTCTGCCCCCACACTTAAACAGACTCTGCCCCCCACACCCACAACGGACGCTCTGCCCCGGCCCCCACTAGCAGCGGAAAATATTTATGGCGAAAAGCCCACTAATAATAATGCCATTGATTAACTGCCAGCTAGGGTTATGTGCTAGCATTGACAAACAGGTATTCCTACCTTAAACCGATTAAACAGCTTCGTCTTCTCTTTGCGCAACTCTTCAAGCTTCTTTTCCAGTCGTTTGACTTCCTCCTCGGTTTTCTGCAGGCTCAGCGCTGTCTGACGGCGCATCTCTACACGCTCTGCGCGTAGTCGCTGATTTGTGGCGTCCAGAGCCACCATCTCTGCCTCCTTCTGTCGCTGACGAAGTATGTGCCGTTTGAGCGACTGGTACATTGTCTGCGTCATTTTTGGGCGTTCATGCATTACAGGCATGATTGAGCTTGCTTTGCTGAATGGGATTCTTTTAGCTGGAATCAACCATTTTGTTCATTGGTAGTTCAACTTGATTAAATAAAAAGTATACATTACAGAGAGAAATTCTTTATTGGCATGGGACTTTGTGCACCCTCATACATGCGCAACCTCCAAAATTCGGTCGGCCATGCGACTTAGTTTTAACAAAAATGCGACGTAGTTTTTGGCCAAAAAATGCGACTTACATGTAATAAAAACCCTAAAGCAAAATTAACACAACTTTGGGTAAACGGCAGGAGTAACTATGACTGTCTTATTAGGTCAAAATGCCTCGTCAGCTCCTTAGTAATACTACTTTGGTATTTTTCGGGTGGGCATTTTTGCGACTTCCTTGATTGACTGCCAAATCGGTCGGCCGGATCGGCCGACTCGGCCGACTGTTGCGCATGTATGTGCACCCTAGTGCACTTTAAGCGACATTGTGATACAACCAGCAAGAGACATTACTGCACCATTTCACTGATTTCTTTGAGCAGACAAACAAGTGCGCAGATACATATGCAGTCATTCACATAGGCACACACTCAAATGGGAGTATACAGTGACCCTAACTTTATTGTGAACTTCACTGTGACTTGGGGTTGGCCTTTAGGGGCATTAGTTGTACAAGCAGATTTAAGTCAAGACATATTTTTTGGCCCCAAAATTAATATGACTGGAATTAAGTCTGAGCTGATGGCACATCACAGTACCACACTAGGCCTGTCATGCATATGACAGACTGCTTGCATTAGTTAATATTAAGGACATGCTGGCTAGATAAAATGCTTTATCATATCAAACTACATTTTGATATCTTTAATTTATATTCTAGTTACCAAATTGGCATTTCACTTTTTATAAGATAGATAACATAATATAAAAAAATTATTAACATTTTTAACAATATTACTATTTTAACAATTTTTTATTCATAGAATTAGGAAAGCTATCTCCTATTGAATCTAGATTATTTGAATCTAGTCTAAAATCCCTATTGCAGCAAATGGCCAATCCCTATTGCAGACATGGTTTAGCACAGGAAAGGAGACATCCAGTGCATTTTAGACCTTGGCTATAGGGTCTAGAATCTAAAAATAGATACTCTATTAAGTGCATTTAAATGCATACAGTATGATGGCTTGTCTAATGCACGAAACTTCATCCTAAGCATATAGCTATATAGGATCACAAGAATACACTTTAATTATTAACAAATATATGTAACTTCTAACATTAAACTTGTCATACAATTTAGTTTAGACCAAAACTGCAATTTTGTTTTGTGACACCCAAAAAACAAAAAATAATAATTCAATTTCAATATTTTATTCAATTTTGACAAATTTAAAAAATAATTTGATACATTTTTATAATATAAGAAAAAGAGTTTAAAAAATTTGCTTTGCATTTTCCTAAAGTTTAAAAAGTATTTAGAATCATAATCACTTTGTACTATCATATTAATATAAATGTGCTATAGTAAAATTCGAATTAAATAGATCTATTTAAGGTTTCTTAAGGATCCATTTCAGCTTTTAAATTTTAGATCATTGTAATTGGTTTATGTTTATAAAATTATTTATACTTATCATTTTCATTATATTTTGTTAAAGTGCCTCTATTACTAGCTTAATTATGTGTATACCAAAAAAGTCTGCTTTTATGACCAATTGTTTCAAATGTATAAGCTAAAATGGTCTAGGCTAATCTACAAAGCTAGCAACTACAAGACTCAAGGAGTATATATAGGAGCACCAGTCTGACAATAAATGCAATAAACACTAGTATTCATAAGGAGCCACACTTATATATGCATTGTCTAAAGGCTAGTGTTAGTTGCTTGATTATAAGTTGAAAATACAACCATAATATCATACAACACATGGATAAGTTAGTTATTTTTTAACAAGAATAAAGGGTTTTAAAGGGTTTACTACTATTTTTAAATGTTATTTACTCATAACTTGTCTTAGATTAAAGCAGTCCTTGTCTGTCGCAGCAGCAATGGCAGCAATACCCCCTTGGCAGAGCCAGAGCTGAGGGCCAGGGGGGCCCTGATTGCAGCGCATGGGCATTTTGGTGGACGGCGTCCGGCGCGGCGCATACGGTGCGCGGCGATTAGTACGGCGCGGCGTGGTACTAATTAGATGCCGAGGCATTTAGGCTTGATAAGACAGTCATAGTTACTCCTGCCGTTTACCCAATTTTGGGTTAATTTTGCTTTAGGGTTTCTTTCACAGGTAAGTCATTTCACAGCGTGGCGCAGGTTGTGTAGGCGTCTGGCATACTTAAGCCATGCGCTGTAATAGGGAGGGGGGCTATGGCCCCCTTGGTCCCCCTTGGTCTACCCCTAGAGAAAAGATACAATGTGTGAAAGTTTTGTTAGACAGATTAAAGCCACCCAATCAGTTTTCTTGCATCTTTTATTTCAGAATAGTCCAAGAGAAATTGTTCAATGGCACATAGAGTAGCAACTTTTCAATGTTGCTGAGTATATATAAAATTTTAAACAGTAAATAATTGTTTTGAAAGTTAGTCAAATATTCCCAAAAAAGGTTTCTATGCTTTCTATGTTTGAATTTGAATGCCCCTATAAGGGCTTAATGTGCTAGGCCTAGTGAATACTAAAATACACTTATCATATTTATAGTTCAATTGAAACTACTTTAGTTAATGCAAATGCACATAATGTGGAAATTTTGAACATTTTAACCTTCAAGACATTTTAGCCTACTTGCACTGCCCTTGTTAATTTTTTATTAGTTACTTGATTTTTTTCAATTGTTTATTTTACAACAGACTATAATCACAAAACTTTTGGCAAAACAAACAGATTTCTTTTAGCAAATTGACTTTCAGCAAATTGACCTTTTTAGCAAATAACAAATTGATTTGCTATTCTACTCATACACTGACTAAACACTGCCAGCTTGCACACTGGTCTAGTACTCCACACAAATTTATTGATTTCTGGGCTTATGTTCTACTTTATGTTATATGAAGTTCCAGAATTTTCAAACAGGCTTCTAAGGCTAGCAATACAACTAAGTTACTAACCATGTTGTTGCCGAGCTGTTGGCCTTGCTGTTGCTCTTAGTGATGTGATAAAAAACAAATAATTATAGACCCTACTACTGCTACATATTAATAGGCCCTATTTACTATTAAAAATACTACAAAAATTATCAAATATAACTGTATCAAGGCAAGAGGCAACAGACAGATAGATAGGCCTAGACCTCTTTATGTAGTAGTAGTAGTAGTAGTAAATTTGGCTCAGGCTTAAGGAGCCTGTTTTGCCAGTATAATCCGATGTATTTAGTATTTGTTCAAAAGGTTTAATTTTTACACGAGTTACGATGCGGGTTACGATATTTGTAAAAGTAAGGTATTTGAAAGAGCGTCTAAAGTTTTTTTTTTAAAAGATGTAGTATTTTTGAAAGCGCGTGATATTTCAAAGCGTGAAAAACGAACATGAACATACTTCGAACGAACTTTACGTTTAACGAATAACGACGATTTAAATAGGAAATTAATGGTTATCCATTTATGGTAACGAAAGTTTTAACTTTCGAACAAAGAAATGTAATTTCAAATGCGGATAACATTTCGTGTAAAAGTAACAATAAAAGCAACAAATCGATATTCACAAATAGTAAACTTTAAGAAGTATCTGTTGTATAGCAGTTCTACTTATTAATATAGATAATTCCATTTTTCGTTTTGTTATTTTTGTTACGGTAGAGTCTTTACAAAAATAAAAACCCGTTTAGCAAAAATTTATTCATTTTAACGACTGCTTCTACCTTCTAGGACGTGACTCGTCAGCAAAATGCATAGCGAAGAGCGCAAATACCAAATGAAAACTTCACAACGGGTTGAATTTTAATTAAGAGAGTTGATACGTCTGTTCCGTCAATTTGTTGCGGTTAATTTTTCAAATGTAAACTTTCTTAGAACTTCCCGTTGGTCAATTAACAGAAATAAACAAAAAATCTGATGCGGATATTGTGGGACCATGTCTGCTGTAGTTCCTGATATCCAGAAGAGAATTAGTAACTGCAGAGAACTGAAGAGAACTAAAAATGTTACTTTAGCAGCAAACAGTTAACAAAACACGCGAAGGCATCATGCTAATTTGAATTGTTGCATGCATGCCTTGCCGACGGATATACATGTCACAACAACAACAAAAACAAATTACGCAGCCTCGCAAGCAAAGTCACAAAGCAAGGTGCGTCAGATGGCGCCCCGCAGAGCCTGAGAGCGGACAAAGTGTCGGGAATGTCGGGCGCCCCAGCGTCGCAGAGCAGGCAGTCCACGTATCGACGGGTTCGGGCCTGACCCCGCCTGAACGAGCTCTGCAAGGTGAGCTGGACGTCCTGAACAGGTTGGGGGCAGTAGCCCTCGGCCCGGATCACGTGGCCCGCCAGTTGAAGTCGCCGCCGGCGCAGGATGATGGTATGGGCGCTGCAGTTTGGCCCGATCGTAAAGGGCCTCGGTCCCGACGCTCTCGTCAGCTCGCAAGGCCGCACGGAGCAGCCCTGAGTGCGCTGAGTCCAGCTGCCGCTCTATAGCGTAGCCGTCAGCGTCCACGTCTCGGCGTTGTAGAACGGACGGTTTCGACCACCGCCAGCTGCCACAGCCGAGCCCTATGGCGGTCAGGCAGCCCCTTCAGAGTCCGGACGGCCGTCCACACTGCCGGGCTCTTCACGTCAGGGCTGGCTGCAGTGGTAGACCAGACGGCGTCGTCGACAGCGGCCTGCTGCCGCTCATCTAGAAGGCGCCCAAACGCGTCTTCAGCGTCGCCCGTGGGCCACCGGTTTCTGCGGAGTCGCTCGGTGTTGAGCCGCGCCTGCCTGATGGTCGGGTCGATCTGCCAGACGGACAGCAATTTCTGCGCTGGCCGCATCAGCGAGACCGTCTGCTCCACAGCGGCTCTAACGGCGGTGCTGATGTCGGAATACTCCACCTCGCACTGGTCTCCAAGCGCGCCGACGAAGGCGCCGGCGAATTGACGCTTCACGCGGGTGTCCGACAGAGCGCGATAGCTCTAGACATGTAGCTCTAGATCTACATGTACTTCGTCTGTGAAATGCACATGTATCAGAAACATGTTCTAGAAGTTTTAGAAGTCGAGAATAAGCATATAAAATTGCCTTTCCTGCTTTATAATTGTTATTTGCAAACCATGCAAAAGAAAAAACTGCCGCGATTATATACATTTAATTCCCATTTAGTGCATGCCATAGTATAAAAATAACATTGTCCATCACGTTTACTTAACTTGTTTCTGGCGTAAAATTGGCTTGCAGAAATTATATAGCAGGAATCCAGGGAACGCGCGGCCGAGGAGCCTTGAGTATTTAATAATATCGCTGGCTCGGATCAAAGATGGTCTTGGATACGCAGTACTTTAACTTTGAATTTTTCGTGCATGGCTCTTTCAATATTTACATTGTAAACATGGCTAAGTACAGCGGGATCGAGGGACCAAGACAGGAACCGACGATCGGGGCCTGGGAGAGGCCAGACTATGGGACCAGCTTTGGGTGCACTAGGAGAGACGTACTGTACATATGTTCTACATTTAATCGATCGGCACACCGTGTCAAGGGACTGCAAACACGGTACACACACTCACAATAAAATACAAATTAAGAGAAACGCCAAACGGAAAGCAGCCAATTACGCAAAATACATGCGAGCGTACATATAGCACAACAAACCTCGTACGGCGAACAGTAAATCTAGCGCGCGTCGAACCAACACGTCACAAATACATATACACAAAATATAGGGACTGAGGTAAAAAGATCGAATACTAGTATGGCGGGATTACGTAACCTTTTCTAAGAAAAAATCGTTTTTTAGAAAAAAAAATTATATTTCTTTGTTGTCCTATATTGTGAGACGAGGGCGGAGACGTGACCTTGAGACGAATTCTCAAAATTTACAAAACAAATACCATGCCAGTACGTCGACGATATGCAGTTGGCCTATCGACATCGCTGACAAATGGATACACGTACTTTTGCATACACCAGCGTTTGCATAGCGAACGTCGCCATTCGTCGTGGCACGTCGATAGTAACGTCGGCGGACGTCGGATTAGTAAAGGCGGCTTCTTTAATGTTAAAGAATTTATTGTTGGCCCAACATTTAATGCCTGTGTAAAGTCATGTAGAAAGTTTGATCATTTTAGCGATTTACCAGCTGCATGCCTGCAGCTTCAAAAAGTTACGTCATGTGTGTTATTTATAGCTGCATGGATTTCTCGCAGAGAATCCGCGGTTGCTTCCTTTCTACGCCACAGACAAAATTAATTATAAGATAATCCTCACTTGATTTCGTTGTCTATGGTCTAGAACGACTTTGGACTGCGCTTCTAGGCCGAGGCGAAGCTTCTAGGCCTCGGCTTCGTCCTTAGCCGTTCCTAGGCCAGAATAAGATCAGAAAAGCTTCAGTTGTGTGTAGCTTGGTACCGAACATGGGTGACATCTCTGCTGCTGTCGTTGTTGAAGCCCCGCATATGGAGATTTCGCCGGACCTACTGTATTTCATCCTGAAGCCCGGGGATAACGCTGGACCTATTGAAGCCGCTCTCACTGGCCGGTTTGAGCAACTTTCGGAGAATGAAATTGCCAGACACATTGAAGAGACCGTGCCGAAGACCACCAAGAAAAAGGCGCAGTGGGCCTTTTCCGTCTTCCGCGAGTGGCATGACGAGAAGAAGCGTGCCTGGGCAAATGGGTGAAGGCCCGTCACTTATGGTTCTCGCTGACCTGAATTACCTGCTGAATTTTTTTGTTATGGAGGCCCGGAACAAAGATGGTGAGCGCTACTCTGCGCCGACGCTGAAGGATCTGTATTCAATGCTACAGTATCACTGGCAAAACACGTTTAAGAAGAATTGGAGCTTCTGGCTTGACAAAGAGTTCGCCGACAGTAAACGTGCTCTAGATGCCGCCATGAAAATCTCGACCAAGGCTGGAAAGGGTGCAGGATTGCGGAAGGCAGATGTGATCCCCGAGTCTATTGAAGAGAAGCTTTGGATCGAAGGTGTGCTTGGAGTGAAGGAACCCAAGATGCTGGTGATCACGCTTGTTTGGCTCGTTGGCAAACATTTTGCATTGCGTGGTGGCCAGGAGTTACGAGATCTGCTGTTCGATCGCCAAATCAAGCTTGAGACAGTTGACGATGAAGAGTGTCTGAAGTATGTGGACAATGCCGTGACCAAAACTCATCAGGGCGGCTTACAAGGACTACGAAGGGACCCCAAAGTCGTTCGTACTTTCCACACTGAGAATCACCAAAAATGCATTGTGGGTCTACAAGCAGTACGTCTCTGTGCGTCCTAATGAGTGCAACGAGGCGCTGTTTCTGGGATGGAATCGAAACTGGAATGGCCAGCCTGGATCTGCCTGGTTGACAAGGGCACCGATTGGACGTCATTCATTGGCAACCGTCGTCAAGGACGCCGTGGCCGTGGTTGCTCCCTCTGACACTGGACGCTACTCGAATCAGAGTCTCCGTAAGAGTTGCACAACCCGCCTCCGCGAGGCTGGTTGGAACGGGCGGATATCTGCCGTGTGACTGGCCACAGCTCCAGTGCAGTGGAGAAGTACATCGGTACCTCGGTGACCATGGAGAAACGCACGAGTGCACTGTTGAGTGGTTCCTCAACCGGCCAACCGGTGAGTGAGTCTCGGGTGACTGCGGCGCAGGTGCAAGTGCCCTTGCCTCCTCTGGAGGTGCAGGCTCCTACGAAGAAAATGCGCATAGAGGCTTTTGGAGACAGGAACAGAGTGGTGTTCCACTTTGATTAGTTTCATCCTCCCTTCTTCGCTGACTCCCTCTGACGCTCTCTGATACAAGACTGCTTATAACTGTTCGTTGTTAGATTTTTCACTTTCGATCCCCATTTGTTGCTATTCAGTTTTGTGAAACCGGTCTTGTTTCAAAATTATAACAGCATCTTTGTGTTTCTACCATAGACAATTATTTCTTGGCCTCCAAGAAACGCCTGATGGGAGTCTCAACTCATTTGAAAGAGTGTTTTTAGCCATAGACAATTATTTCTTGGAGTCCAAGAAATGAAAATACACAGAGGAGATAGGCAGCTGGCCGGGCCAAAGCGGGGATTAAATAGCTATCTACATCCGAGACTGTTAACCAATATTTTCCCAACCCTATATGCTATAAGTTCCGCAAGCAAATATTCAACAACTGACAATGTCGCAGTACATGTATTTGGTGCCTGATAGAGGAAAATGCAGTGACTGCAACAATTCAGCAGAATTGCAAGAGATCGAAATTTCCTTGATTAGTGCGCCGGTTCTCGCAGTCGATGCACTCCAGGTAGCATTCTGTCTCTTGGCTAGCCAATCCGTCGCTAAAAATACTACTAGTTCTTCATCGCCAACTGACCTATCAGACAAGGGTAAGCTGAACTTCAGTCTATATTTAGCTGTCTGTAGTTACAATTATGGAACCAATTCTTCAGCAGTTTCTTCTGGCTTTCTGCTTGGTTCTGCCTGACATATATAGAAAGCCTAAAAATAGACTGATTTTAAAACTTTTGTTTAAATATATATTTATGAACTATACATCGATCTGGGATTAACCAAAAAGTACTGTTGAGTCATCGCAGTTCACTCTTCTCTATTATCTTTGCTAAAATTCATCAAAATGCTTCATTTGAGGACTATGACCACGAGAACTGTTCTCCGGGGACAACAATACGTTTACAGTGTAGTTCAGTGTCTTAAGTTTACTGGCTCAAAGTTCTATGTCAAGGCTCTGGATCTCAAGATTCTAGTTATGAATAAATACTTGGTCTCGGCTTTGGTCTTTAGCCTTTGCGATTGAACATGAACGTTACAGTCTTTATGGGTTTGAGAGTCGGTATGCAACAGCCTTTTTTGTCAGTTCCAACGTTCTAACAAATTATCAATGCTGTTACAACTGCTGTAGCCTAGTGGTTAGAGCGTCGGACTCACGACTTGAAGGTCGAAGGTTCGATTCCTGATCCCAATGGACCAATTTGTGTCCTTGAGGAAGACACTCAACTCTGCATTGCCCAGTTCAGTTCACCCAGCTGTAAAATGGGTGCCAGCATTAGCTGGGGTAATTGAGGGTGCGTGTGGCGACCCCCCAGTCCTTGGACTGAACAGCCGCACGCAGCCTTCAGATGCGCCGCGCAATAGCTGCGGCTGAGCTGTCGGTTGCACGTACCAGCAACAGATCGAAAGAGCTGCAGCCTCGGCAGTCAACTGCTGCGCCTACAAGACGTGGCGATCTGTTGAGCGCATTCGCCGTGGCAACGGACACTCTACGCAGGCACAAGTCTGTCCATCGACTGCCTGGAGAGAAACACTCGTTGGCAGGTGGTCAGGCTCAGTGACTGAGAGAGAAAACCGAATTGCGGGTTTGAGAACTTGACGATCGGAGATTACGGCGGCCTGAAGTCTAATTTTGCTGCAAAATTGCATTTGGGACACTGGAATTTATTCAGATTTAAGTCGACAATTTATCGACAGCCTCTGAATTTCCACGAAAAGGCTCATGCATTGAAATTGGCATAGATTTGATTTACGAGCTTGTCAATTTAAATGTCGAAAAAACACAGTTCCCTTCTATATTCGCTCCTCTCTTCCTTCTCTACTCTTCCCTCTTCTCTCCCCTCTCCTCTTTCCTCGCCTCTCTCCCTCTTCTCTCCCCTCTCTTCTCTCCCCTCTCCTCTTTCCTCGCCTCTCCCCCTCTTCTCTCCCCTCTCTTCTCTCCCTTCTCCCCCTTCTCCTCTCACCCTTTTTCTGTCCCCTCTCCTCTCTCCCCTCTTCTCTCTCCTCTCCTCTCTCCCCTCTTCTCTCCCTTCTTTTCTCTCCCCCTCTCTCCTTTCGCTCTTCTCTCCTCTCTTCTCTCCCCTCTCTTCTCACCCCTCTTCTCTTCCCTCTCCTCTCTCCCTTCTTCTCTCTTCTATCCCTTCTTTCTTCTCTCTCCTTTTTTCTCTTTTATCTTCTCTCCCCTTCTCTCTTCTCTTAACTTTTCTCTCTTCTATCTTTCCTCTCCTTTCCTCTCCTATCCGGGCCTCAGCCATGACCTGCATTCTTTACCCAGTCGAGGTAAAAAATTTCTACCATGCTCTACAAGCAATCAGACTTTTACTAAACTGAAATTTTATAAAGTAACGCCCTGCTTTGTCTCGGACTAAGTCAGGACCGCGGAACACATTCGTCAAGAAATATAGCTTTTTTTCAATTTTTTTCATAGATTTCCAGATCCTAGTAGGAATTGGATAAAATGTGCAATCTTTGAGGCATTGGCAAACATTTTTCTTCTCAACCATTGAGTTCTCTAGCTGAAATTGCATCCCTTACAAGATGTATACTCAGCTCATCAAAGAAGCTTGATTTCAAAACTCATGACCGGGAATCTCTAAGACGTCAATGATAATTGCTGAGATGTCAAGGCTCATGGGGAATTGCTGAGATGTCAAGGCTTATGGCGGAATTGCTGATATGTCGAAACTCATGAGGGAGATGCTGAAATTCTGTGGCTCATGGGGCTGCTCAGATGCTTTGAGTTAAAGCTAATATAGTGGATGCTGATGGCTGAGGCTATATTTAATGACTTTCAGTGTGAATATGTTTTTTAGTTTTAAACATCATTAATTTCCGTAAGAATTAATACTAATGACTGTACAAGGTCAAAACCGATGTGAATTTTATGCAAATTACTCGTCTATTTTTTTTCGTTTCTGTGTTGCCTCCCCGAACGGGGGGGGGTTGCGCAAATTGCTAGTCCAGATACTAAAAATTACCTCTATAATTGAATACATGTAGTTTTCATGTTTGAAAAATTCGTGAAGTTAAAAATAGGAACGAAGTTACTCCGTAATGAGGTTTTCTATCGCATTTTTACATTGATGCAGTGGGCGGACAAGGAGGCACTGGCGCACAAATTTCGCTTATTTCGCATGTCTACATGAAAATGTAAACAAAACCTTAGCGTACAAATGTTCCTTGAATTTTCGAATCTGGCGTATCTTATGGTGCAATTTGATTAATTTTGGTTTTTGCCGGGATAAAAATAGACAAGTTGGTGCCTTTGCTGACAGGCTCAAATTTGTATAAAAGTTGATGGAATTGAGAGATGAAGCCGCCAAATTTAACAACTCACAATCAAGCCAACTGTTAGCAATTAGTGTCTAATAGGACAAATTCTTTTAGTTAGCTAATCCAAAGATGTGTTCGGTGATTGCGTTTTGCATACTGATTGCCAGCATTACCTGCACCTGCGGGGCCTGCGGCAGTCGCTTGAAGAAACCGTGCGAAATCAAGAAGGCTGTGGAAACTGCGGCGCCCAGAACACGGTTGCTGCCAAGGGTAAGTTGTTGCTAATTGGCTTTGGTTAATTATATCGCTGCTAATTGTATCAGATTAAGTACACAGGCTGTCTATCGGCCAGCCCTGGCTCTCTTTTTGAGTAGAGCAGGGGTCAGCAAACATATTACCTCAAAAACCAGTAGAAAATACAGCTTATGGCTGCAGTCTATGGAAAGGAAACTAGAAAGGAAACTAGAAAGGATAAAAGATCAGAGGTGAGATGAGAGAAAATGGGAGAGTAGGGAAGGCAGGGAGGGGAGAGAAGAGGAGAGAGAGAGAAGAGATGAAGGGGAGAGACGGGGAGAGAGGAGAGGGGAGAGAGAAGAGCGAGAAAAAGAGAAAGAACTGCATGAGAAGAGACACAAACCTTGAGTGGGCCGGATTGCTATTGCGAAGTTTCAAAGGATCCGAAGGCCGGTGGCCCGCGGGCCTCAGTTTTCCGAGCCCTGGAGTAGAGCATTATGTAGGAATCCAACCCAGGAACTTTCTATATGGGTATCGAATACCGTAGCCCATACATGTCAATCATACATGTAGGTCTAAGTTATATGTTCTATTTATTTAACGCTTCATCGATTTTCAGTTGTAGCTAAAAATACCTTTTGTTGAGCACATATACCTCTACGCTATATGTAGTTAAATAATGTATTAACATGACATGTTACGCATGCAAAATGTCTCCATTGATTGCAACCTTAAATATTGTAGATAAGCGTCGGAGTAGTGGGTGACGATGAAATCAGACCAGATGGTAAGAGAATTTTACCATTTTAACAAGTGTTTTTTGTCTCTATGCGCCTGAATATATGTCACTTTGGTGTGCTGGCACCCCTGGTGCTGGTGCTAGTTTATTTGTACTTCTGGAGTATTAATGGGCCAAGCGTTATTTACTCGATCCCCGCAGCTTTAAGCGCAATTGGCCCGCTAACTTGCTTCAATCCACTGGCGCTCGTCCGTTTGTCAGAGCAAATACCAGCGCAAAACTGTAGCAACTTGTCTGACACTTTCCGAGTCGTGAACGATTCCTTGATCGTCCGAGTTACAGGTGTCTACCTGCTCAAGGCTCGATTGTCCGGTAATGTGTCATTCGAAATTCGCTTGAACAGCCGAGACACTGTGCTGAGCTGCGACGCTCAGCGGACAAACAGCTGTCGGATTGTGGACTGGATCGAGTTGCGCGCCGGGGACGCCCTGCGCATTTTTGCTATGACGGATGCGAGCTCCGTGAGAACATTCTTTGGCGAAACCAATCTCAATCTTATGCTGATGCCCAAGATTGATGCTCGTCTTGATCAACATTAACTAGCCTGCTGTTTATCGCGGGCTGTGTGTTTTCTAGCGCATGTGTTAGCATTGGGAATTGAACCATGATTGAAATTGATCGACTCTCTTAGATATCAGGGATGGGATAGCTCACAAAAATTAAATTCAGTTTTCCAGCCTTGTATATGCGCGTCAGTTTATCCAATAGACAATATATGTGGGTCCTGAAGGGGATCAAAAGCGATAATTTGTTGGGTAGCTGAACAGTCGCTTAAAAATTGACTCATAACTTGTACTTTTGAGGTGCTTCTGTGCTTTATCCTTTAAAAATTTTAAGGGCTGCGATCGATGGATCGATAAAACAGTCACGGAGGCTGCCCTGGAAAGCAGTAGATGGATACTGTTGCCAGTTAACTTTTATTGTAGTAAATTCCCTCAAGTTATATTTATTCTGCTTATAATTTACATACGACTGAATACGTACTAGATGTAAATCATGGGCACGCTTCCTTCAAGGATTACTGCAGCAGGACTTTTTTACAAATGAATTTCAGAACTGATAAAAAAGTATTTGATTTTTCTATAACTTGCTCAAGTTGTTTTAATCGATCCGGCTGTTTTGTTTGATTTGTTATAAATCAAATTCCGGATATTTTTTATTTAGCTAATTACTGAAGTATA
Organism: Macrostomum lignano; assembly: GCA_002269645.1. Taxonomy (NCBI): domain Eukaryota; kingdom Metazoa; phylum Platyhelminthes; family Macrostomidae; genus Macrostomum; species Macrostomum lignano. The sequence goes on along the minus strand of NIVC01000893.1, from coordinate 8,168 downwards.
ATGCAATGCTTAGTTAGAATACAATTTAATTACAAACTGTTCTTGTTAATCAACTTTAATGTGACATTACGGCCAATAACAGAGCCGATCTCTCGCTCATCTGATTATGTAATCCCTTTGGTATTGTTTTAGCTTATAATGTGAAATGAAAGCGTGTTGTACATATATTCCAGTCCATCTCTCTCCTGCACTAATCCTTATCAACATGCTTGAAAACATGCTTTAATTACAATTATACAAGCAACTTCAGCTTTCGATTAGTATATTGCTAATTTTTCCAACCATCGGAAATTGCATGTCTGTGCATCCTGCGTATTCCATGTCGACATGGTACATGTACGTCATGTGTGAATTGAAACGGTTCTAATTCATCATCATTATGCCGTAGCTAATTTGTCATCTCATGAAATATCATGCTCAAGTAGCTACTATTCTATAGTTTGTACAGTATGAGTTTCAAGCAAAAAATCTATAAAAGTCGTTTTAATTGATAAACGATACGGCAATAGTGGCGTAAAAAATAATATCCACGTAGAAGCGACGCATTGCGAATTATCTGACAGTCAAACGTAACAACGTACATGTTATTATAGTGTACATGTACATGCATGCATACATGTACATGAACTACTGAATCTGGTTCCGGCGCCGGCACTGAACCTGGCCGGCGACACCCCGGAGAAGCGCAAGAATAAACTGCGCGACTTCTTCGCCGGCATCGTAAACGCGCCCGCGTCGCCGCTGCCCGCCAGCTTTGCGCTTCCACTGGACACGCCGCTCCCAGCTGAGGAGGACTTCTGCGCCCATCAGTCACCACGGTGGACGTTGTGCTGTTCGCTCGAAAAACATCAGGTGGCAAGGCGCTCGGCCCCGGCGAAGTCCCGGTCGCGACGATGCGGCTCCGCTATGTGGCCTCCCAGGTCACAGGCGTCATGAGCCGCCGTGCTCGCCGGCGCCCCGCGCCCACCGAGTTGACCGTCGCGCATCTCGTGCCGACCCCAAAGAAGGCAGGGACAAAGCGGAAAGAAGACCACTGCGGGATCTCGCTGATGTCCTGCACCGCGAATCTCTTCAACAGGCTGCTGCTCGATCGTCTGCAGTCGGTGCTGGACCTGCGGTACGAGCAGAACGGATTTTGGCCCCAGTACAGTGCCTCAGATCCTCGCATTCTGCCGTGTCATCGAGGAGGCGCGCATCCGCCATGCAGTCTACGCCGATCATTTTCTTCGTTGACTTTCGAAATGCATTTGACTCGGTGCTGAGAGCCGCGCTTCCCTTTGTCCTTCGAGCCTACCGGGTACCCCAGCAGCTAATTGATGCTGTCATGGCACTGTATTGCGACACTCTCGAGCTGCTGTGGTGACGGCGGTCGGCCTGTTTGACCTGTTCGACACTTCATCAGGAGTTCTACAAGTGGGCCTGTTCTAGTGGGGTCAGGCCCAAACTCGTCGATACGTGGACTGCCTCTTGTGCGACGCTGGGGCGCCCGACACTGCTAACGGGGTGGACTTTGTTTGGCGCGGAGCTCCCAGGCTCTGCGGCGTGCACCATCTGACGCACCCTTGTTGTTGTTGCTGCTATTGTTGTTCATCAAAATTGGAAGCACAGTACTAGTATCCAGTTAAAGTTACTAGAGCTAATCGAACGAGAACAAGGTCCCCAGGTTTGCTACACTGCTAAGAGCTAGGGCGGTATTCCATTATACAGAAATGTCTTGTCTTGTTGCCAGAATCAATAAGGCTAATCTGGTAGCGATGCTCGTTTAATAAATAATAGAGAAATGAAGGCCAACACCAACATATAAGAAATTATTATAATAGCCAACGCGTTTCGACACAAGCGGTCATCTTCAGGGCTTGCACTCATGATTCACAGTTCAGTATACTTAAATAGAGAAAATCAAAAACTGTACATGGCAATAGACAAATGGGTTCAGTCCGGTCGATAATTGTACATTAAGAGACGAAACTATAATAAATTATTTGGCCATCACACAGAAAACGCAACCACAGAGCAAACAATATTGGCGGGGAGAGAGCCTCAAACCCACACCAAAGCCTAGAAAACCTTGAGCTGTAAACTGGCTCCTCCACCTGCAAGCTGAGTATTCAAACTAGGTCTATGATGCTTAATGTGCAAGGCTTCCAGCACTCTGAGCTTGCCATCAAATCTACATCTATCCAAAACAGTGAAAAGCTCAGTCGGCTCATGCTCGGCATTGCAACTAAGCAAGTGATCATGCACAGCAGAGTTATTCATTCTATGCTCCCTAGCCCTAGTGTACAGGTGCCTTTTGGTTTTTCCGATGTAGGAAATGCTCTGATCACCAGAGCAACAAAATTGATAGATGACACCAGCAGACAGAGCTCTAGGGGCCTTCGACTTCAACTTGCTAACAAACTGGCCAATTTTGGCGGTCTGAAACACAACCATGACCCGAGAGTTGAAATACTTCAAGAAAGTTCTTTTAAGCTTCTTTTCCAGACTCAGGGACGGGACTCCAAGGAATGGGAGTTTGCGTTTGTGTCGAAACGCGTTGGCTATTATAATAATTTCTTATATGTTGGTGTTGGCCTTCATTTCTCAATAAGGCTAATGTTTTATGCATACTAGTTATAATGTTTATGCTTATGTTTATGCAACATAAGTTATAATGATACTGGTTTGGTTTATTGCTTAAACTAAAGTATGGTTTTAGTATGTAAAGACGGACAAAGTATTTGTAAATTGTATTTTTTGTTATATCTATCTTAAACTTAAAAAGTTCCTGGAAAACAGAAACGGCTATTAGACAGGCCTTTTGTGGTAGGCGCGGCCTCCCACTGCTCCCACCGAACGAAACTTTGTTTCCGCCGAGTGGATTTGCTCACCCAGTGAATTGCGCATTTTTTTGACGTCATTCCCTGTGAGGAATCCGCTTTTCGCCTAATGTAAATTTCCCTTCCCACCTCCCGTAATGTTTTGTTTTACAAACATCCCGTGTTTTTCCCTAGGGTCCACCCGGTGTTTATTCGTCACCACCCGGTGTACCCTCCTCTCTCCCCACCTGGTGTCTCTCCTGTCCCACCCGGGGTAAGCCCTTTTTCCTCCCGGTGGCTCATAAGAGCACGTTTAAGAGTCTGCGCCCCTCCTTTCCAGCCAGACTCTCGACTGGAACCCCCCTTCTCATTTGAATTTCACCCGTCCCGAACTCCGAGCTCCAGATATTCGAGGGGACCCTAGTAGTATATACGATACAAAATTGCCAGCAAACCGTTCTCATAATTCAATCAATTTAACCCTTTATCAGTGTGAAATGACTCATTTTCCCTTCACATCGCTCGTCTTCACTTCGCTCGTGTTCATTACCGCTCGTCTTCACTCCGCTCAACTCGCTCCGCCCATCCTCGCTTCATTTCTGTCAATTTCCCAATTTCACACTTACAACACTTCCCAACACTTCCAACACTTCCAACACTTCCAACACTTCAACACTTCGAACACTTCCAACACTTCCAACACTTCCAACACTTCCAACACTTCCAACACTAACAAACACTCTATAACCCCAGGCCGCGCCGCAGGCGCGAAGGGTCTTTTTCTGTTACTAAAAATAGACAAAAATGACACACGTTACACATATACAAAATCTGAATGAATTTCAAATAGGAGACCCAGTTGAATACCGAGGTGAGGGTCTTTTTGATGTGGTTGGAACAGCAGCAAATTTCGTTAAAGATAATATGGGTCTTATAGGCCAAGCAGGCTCTGCAGCAGGATCTATAACAAACGCTGTAAAGGGCGGAATCGAAGCAGCTAGGGCAGCAGAAGAACTAAAGAAATTGAGAGAATTTAACGACACCCTCTCACAAATAAAAGCAATAAAAGATTTGAAACTAGCGCAGGAAGCAACTCAAGCCGCACAACCAACAGAAACCCCCACGAAAAGCACACCAATAAGTAATAAAGATATTCAGGATTTTAATAAAATGTTAACCACAATTAAAGGCGGAAAAGGATTAAAGAAATTTTAACAATATAAAAATGGACTCAGTTAATAACGATCGGCTATATTTTATAGGAGAAATTGTGGATACTTTAAATCTAGACGATAACAAACATAGTCACGCAATGTTAAAAAGATTGGATCGCTTAGGCAAAAAACTTGACTATGATATCGATACATTTAAACTTGCTTCAAAATATGCAAAAGAAGGAAGGCCAATATCCTTTAAGAATCACGGTAGAAACTATAGGCTAACAGACTCCGATGTGAAATTTTTATTGGAGACTCACACTAAAAAGGACGGCGGGTTGCTACCCATTTTACCAATACTTTTGGGTCTCGGAGCAGCCGGAGCAACCGGATTAGCAGCCAAAAGAATTCACGATAACAGAAAACAATTAGCTGAATTAAAAGCAAAAGAAGGGGGTATATTACCCCTCGCAACTTTGCTCCCAATAATTTTTGCAGGAATAGGAGCAGCCGGTGGAATAGCGGGAGGAGCCGCCGGAATCACAAAGGCAGTAAATGACAAAAAAGCAGCGGATGAAAAAGCTTAAAGAGATGCTGAATTTCAAAGACAGCAAATAACGCAGGACGCACAATTCAAACAAAAACTTATAGATACAATTAATAGTATCTCAGCAACAGCAGAACAAAAAAGAAATGCAGAAGCTAAATTAGCAGCCGGAAAAGGTTTAATTTTAAAAGGTACAAATCACGGCGACGGTTTAATTTTAAAAGGAACAACCCAAGGAAGCGGAGTTGTCGCAGATAAACTACATGAGTTTGGGCAAACTTTAGAAAAAACGGGTGAGAAAGCTAAAGGATTTTTTGACAATATTGGAGCTAATTTTAGGCCAGCCGTTCAGAAGATTTTTAATAAATTGGGAAAAGATTTTAACATAATTGAAAAACACGACGGAAGTGGATTATATCTCGAAATGCGACCAAAAGCAGGTTCAGGAATCTTCTTAAATGCAAACGTTATGGGCAGCGGACTACTGTTACCGAAAGCGGATCTCGAATAAATATTATATAAATTTTATTCTATAAAGTGGAACAAAGACTGACCCCAGATCAGATTCGACAACTTCTTGCAAATGAGCGCGAACAGTTCAATCGATTACAAAGACAGGTTGAACAAATTGAACAGCGCCAAAGACAAAGAGAAAGACAGAGAGCAAGAGAAAGACAGAGAGCGAGAGAAAGAGAAAGGCAAAGACAAAGAGAAAAACAAATAGAAGATCAGCAAATAAAAGAATTAGCAAATAATATAAGGGCATGAAATGAAATGAAGCGTTTAATAGAAAACGCTGAATATGAAAAAAGAATAGCAGAATTAGAAAAAAACCAAAAGAAACCCATACGTCGGAAACCGCGGAATAAATCGGATGAAAAACCACTAGAAGAGTTTATTAGGGTTTATCGATTTGAACCAATGCAGAACGTCCTAGATTGAAACCCAACTTTCAAACGGATATAGTGTTGAAATTACAAACGCAAGAGTACAATATTTTTATAACAAAACCGGAGATGATCGCGAAGAGATTAATCAATACCTAGCAACATTTTATAATATAAGTCAGTTTCAAGCTTGGTTTAAACATTTGGTAGAAAACTACGACATGAATTTAAGTGTGTTTTACGGAAGACTTAAAATGACACCAAATGAAATTACACTTAAACACGAAAGGTCAAAGCAGGGTATGGGCACAAACGTCATGTGTGAAATTAGTGAATATCAAGACGAGTACTGTTACATACCTAGTGATGGAAATTGTTTCTACAAGTGTGTTCAATTTATTTATGGTGATAAAGCCCCATCCAAAGACGAATATTGTGCTTGGTTGTACGACTCAAGAACCCAAAGAGGTTTAATGACAAATTCAAGAATTGGAAAATTCAATGAATATTTTAATCTGAACATAGGGTTGTATAATCCTAATAATCGTGGAATTGAACCGAAGTCTCAAAGAGGGATTCACCACGACTGGCTATTAATAAATTACTATCACACAGCCGATTATCACATTGGTCATTATTGCCTTATATCCAATAAACAAAGAGGAATCGCCCTCGATCGGATAAAAGACAATTATAAAGTAGTATTTAAAAACCCAACGTCTGAAAATGTTAAAGAGCTAAAAATTTTCAACACATCCACAAATCCCAATAAATCAAATGTATACATATTTGATTTTGAAACATATTTAAATTATAATCAACAAGCATGCCCGTATGCAGTTGGTCTTTTAAACTATAACGACTTTTCTAATAATTGTAACGAAAGCCCAGAGACAATAAAGAAACTAACTAAGATCTTGATATCAGATCGCGGTTGTGATTTTCAAACAGACGGAGCTAAGGTTGACTGTGTTAGAAAAATGTTTAAATACCTTGGTACAGTTAGGTCAAAAAAGATTGTTTTGATGGCACACAACTCATCCCGCTTCGATTCGTACATACCACTATTTTGTAATATAAAACCAATTAAAATTCTTAAAACCCCAAGAGGAATATTATCAATCACTTTTGTAAACGATTACGCGTCAAAAGCGGTTAGGGCGTTTATAAACAAAGATAAGAAGAAGAATCACAAGGATTCGAAACAAACCATTATGATGCTTTGCTCATATCAACACGCCTCAATGAGTTTAAAAAAGTTTTGCTCGTCAATGACAATTAGAGAGGATTTGCGCAAGACCTCAATGGTTCATGAAATTACCGAACACGACTACCTAGAGCGCATGGATGAATGGTATGAATATTTACAATTTGATCTTATTTCTTTATGTGCCTGTATTCATAAGTATAATGAAATAGCATATGAAATTGGAGGAATGACAATGTTTGATACTCTTACATGTTCGAGTTTAACATTAAAATGTTGGTTTAAAGATTTTGTTAGAGTTGAAGACAAAATGAAACAATACCTAAAGACAAAAGAAAAAAGTAATTACATTAAAAAAGTTGAAGAAATAATATCTCCGTTGAAAATCGAAGATTATTTTGACTTGAGCAAACTTGAAAAAATGAAATACCAAACACTATTAAGAAAATAATTTTCGGTTCACTCTCATACCAATCCTTATATAGGAAGGTTTATGCGGGACGCAGTCAAAAGAGGCAGAGTATTTGCATTAATAAACAAATACGAAAGCGACTGTTTTCAAACAATCGTAGACATCGTAAAAGATCATTTAAAAATACCGACAAGCGAGCCATGTGAGGTTATATCAACTTATCTCAAAAGCGACATGGAAGAAAAAAAGAAAATCGCAATTAAACTAAAAAACCAATTGGGTACTGTATCAGATTGCTTAATGAATTTTGATGGAGTCTCATTGTACCCATCCGCCATGTCTGATAAGGATAGTGAATATCCAAGAGCAGAAAAGGCAGAGTTTTTGATATAAGTGAGGAAAATGATTTTTTGACACAATTTAATTCACAAACCTTTCGACCAAAAACAGCGGTTTTAAAGATTATGTATGAGAATCCCACCAGCGTTTTTCTTCAACATCTCCCATCGAAAGATAAAGAGAAATTTTATAATCCGGAAACAAAAGCAAATGAAACAAAAGCATTAAATAGGTTTAGCAACGGAAAGGTAATCGACACCTTATGTTCCGTAGACATACAAGAAATTGTAAGAATGGGTGGAAAAATATTAAAGATATACAGCGGAATTGTATATGAAAAAAATTACGTTTCAGAATTATATTACAAACCTTTTTGAAATGAGAAAAGTATTTAAAAAAGAAAATAATGAGGCGGGTTCTGAATTGGTAAAAACATTGTTAAATTCCTTATATGGTAAAACAGTTCAAAGAGACATTACTTTCACAACTCATCTCTGGAATTTGCTAACATTAAAAAAAGAATACGACGACATAATCAAGTCTAATGAGAAAATATGTGATGACTTATTTTATGTTGAAAGAAAGAAAGACACACAAGAATATTTAGATGACGACGATATTCCTACAACAGGCCTTTGTCCGGCGCAATTAGGGATATTTATCTTAGCTCATTCAAGAAGGATCATGAATAATTTTATCACGTCTATAGACGGCTCAAAGACTCCAGAAATTTATTACGGCGACACGATTCGTTATATATACATAAAAAACATTGGGACACATTAAATAAAAACGGGCATGTCGGGAATAATTTAAGTCAA
>NIVC01000892.1:207500-348924 GCA_002269645.1 Macrostomum lignano | reverse complement strand
GCTTCATTGCAAACAACTCACTTAGTGACTTTGGAGCGACTGTTGAGTCACGAGTGCATCTGGACTAACAATAGCTATGTATAAAATTGTGTTAATCAGCAATTCTATAACATTTGTCGTAAAGCGCACGCGTGTTCTCAGTCTTGTGTTGTATTGGCAATATAATGTTTGATCTGCGTCAACAAACTTTTTTTCTCATACTGGTATAAAATCTGAATTGCAGCTTAAAGTTTCCTTTGTGTCTTTATTGATCTATAAATTACCGAAATATATTAGCAAGATTTGGTGGTATTTCCAAATGCATGCAGCTGTCAATCCCTTTGTTATTATTAGGATTTTTCTCTTAACTATTGTAAGTAGGGTGTAAAGCAAAAAAAAGTGTACTGCTAATAAAAGAATCATTCTATTTATAGTATGGTTATTGAAAACTTGTAGAAGTTGTTCATTCAATTATTCAAATGATATAAGCGTTTTTTCTCTGCTCTGAAATGCCTCTGAGTCGACTCAATTCGACTGTTCAGTGTTCCTAAACGAGTGCTTTGTGATAATTGTAAAGAGCAGTGATTATATACTTTAAATAAAATTATATTGTTACTATTATTGTCCTGTGTCTAGCGCCTCATTGTATTGATAGCTTGTATGATTTGTGATTTTCGTTATCCTCGTTTTATCGCATGACAGAATTTATTAATGAATAAATAACATTGACATTTAATTTGTTTATCGTAATAGTTAGACGTTTTCATTTGTCTCGTCTATTTGTCTCGTCTATGTCTCGTCTCGTACTTTTTTGGATATTGATTTTGTTCCAGTTGAAATCTTAACGGTATATAACAGGTGTTAATTTTTCTCTCCTGGTGACTGCTTTCCTTTTCTTTTGTGTGAATTATCATATAATTACTTTTTGCTTATGGTGTTGCGCTTTCTAATGAATTTAATTAATCTGTAGTCATTCAAGCCTTACATAATAAAGGTTTTCATTCTTCGTGACTAAATAGAAAGTTTTTGTTTATTTGTGTTTTTATTTCGTCCAGAATCTGTCGTGAAAAACTGTCAAACCTTTATTATTCCTATTCAAATTGATTTAACACGTTTGTTTCACCAGCTAGTCAACATTTGAAGCCGAAACCATTTTTTCATGAATATTCCTTAATTTCATAATTAACTAATTTGATCCATTTCAACCAAAGTTATCTGGACTTCTTCCATACTCGAGACAGACCGTTATTATTGAGTTACCCAGATTTATTTGTGCGTAGCCTTTGTTGTCAGATTGCGCTGTCAGAGTGAAACTTTAATTCATATTGAAGCCATCAACATAAATATATTGTCTAATTTTTGTTTTGTGTTGTTATACAGCAGCATAGTTATAAGCTTGCGATTTATTTTTATTGACATTTAGATAGTAGGGTTTTAGACTTGACACTTTCTTAGAATACTTGAGTATCCCGGATACAACAAAAAATATTTTTCTTCTAAGTTTCTCAGAGGATCAAATTGGAACTATGCAAAAATCTTTAAAAGCTTGAAGTTGTTAGTGCTTAAAACGGAGAGTTTAAAAAAAGAAAAATATATAAATCAGAATCGAAAAAATAAAAAAAAATAAATTTTTATCCTCCACTATAAGTTTATCTGTTTAACGTTAGCAATAAAAGAGAAATCAGCTCAGTCTTTTAACCGGTACAGATAAGCTGCGTGAACGTGATTGAGAGCGAAATCGTTCTCGAAGTTCTGCACTTCTAGTCTCCACCTTCTTGATGCGTCCAATGTTAGCTTGCTAGCGCCATTAGCCTTGAGCAGATGCGTTGCAGTGTAGAGTGCCAGCTCAAACTCTGGCTCCACGCCTAGCATGATGGTGCTGAAATCCTTTTTCCTTTTGAACCAGTTGAAGCAGACGCTAGTCACAATGGCCGGTTGTTGCTGAACTCCGCGATTGCCCGTGTAGGTCAGGCTGTTTGATTCCTCTTGTACCAGCATCTGCAACCAGTTGTGAAAGCCGATCACCTTCTTGCCGCGAAGTTCGCCAACGAACACGTGCTCAAAGCCGCAACTATTGTAGAAGCCTCGACGTTGCTGCTTTTTCCGTCTGCCGTAGAATTCAAACCACAACGGGTGCATTGTCTCGTTGAAGAATGCTTCAATGCTGGTCTGGTTTGCTGGTATTAGTCCGTTGTTAAGCAGTGTTAGGTGCAAGCTTTGCATAGTTGGAGTGCTCATCAGGTATCTGGTGTAAGTGCGCAGCCTCTCCAACCGATTGCCATTTGTCCAGCTTTGATTGAATCGTTTATCCGCCTGGAATGTGTCGTTTCCAATGAAGGCTAGAAAATGCGCAACGCTGATCCAGCGCTTGGCTAGTTGGCTAGAGTTGAACCAATTCGTTAACAGAGGCTGCTTGCCGTGAGACGCGTCGCAATTAGTTGAGCCATTTTGATCCTGTGTAAAGTTTACTAGTCTCGATCGATTAAACGGCTCAAAGCGGTTCTTCTGGTCGAGTAGCTGGCAGAAAACTAGGCGTTCTACAGCGCTATGATTCGATTCAATGCGAGGTATTGCGCACCTGCTGCCGCCTTGCTGTGTTCTGCTTCCCCATTTCTGGACACTGAAAGTATAGTTGACAACTACATCTTTTAGACCACTGGCATAGTTAACAAGATATTTTCTGCTTTAAAGCACGCGACTTGGCACGCTTGATGGGTCCTACTAAAACGCCAAACTTTTAAAGTGTCGCCATACTGGCCTGCAAGTTAAATTTTGCCAAATGTTGTGTGCTACGGGCTAAATTCAGCATTACTATACATCTCGCATACACTATATATTTAATGTCATGATTATTTACTCAGTTTGAATTCTTCATAAAAATTGGAAAGTTAAATGGGTCTTTGAGTCATTTTTGAGCTAAGTCTGTGACAGTATATCTGGTCGAATAATAAATGAAGCGTTGGTAAGTTATAATAAATAAGAAGACCTGTCTCTCACCGTGTGGCATTGTGACTAGGAGTAGCCGTCCTTGCGAATTGGTTCAAATAATCCGAGTCAACACTATCTTACTGGTCAGTCAGCAGCAACAGGTTTAACCAAAGAAGTAATCCTACTATAAACAGTAGGCAGCAGCACAGAAATATCAGGCAACAAATATAGCTAGTGCTTCTCGATCTCATATTTGCGCGCTGACAATGATTATCTTTACTTTCAGTGTATATCGCAGAGGTCCCACCTTTACCTGTTAGTTACCTGTCTGGCTACATGCTTTTATAATATTTTTGCCAGCATCTTCTCCGAGTTCGCCGTTTGCTGGTTTCTATTTTTAGAATCAGTTTTTGTTTAAATAAGAAGTTCGCTATTAATGCTAAGTTTAGCTCGTAGCACGCAATATATGGCACAATTTAACTTGCAAACCAGTAAGGCGCCGCTTGATAAAAGGTATTTTTAAACATTTAACTGGGCAGACAAAAATCTAGGTAAGATTCTGCGAGGTTAAAATAACTTCTGTACTATAAGTTTATTTTTTTTGCACAATATTCTGTTTTAAATATCCGCAAAATTAAAACCTAATAAAATTAGTAGGTTAGTTTTTATACTTTAAGCTATTATAATATAAATCGCAGTGCTTCTAACGATAATACGACAACAAAGCTTTTCTGGCTTGTTTGTTGTTAGGCAGTTTACACTCCTGGGGATATAGGAGGCTCAAAGAGTTGTTTTTTAGTTAAACGTCATGCGTTATTCGCCTTTCAGCCGAGGAAGCCTAAATTAAATCTAAATCGAAAGAAAAGCAATTTTCTGTGTAAGAATTGCGTGGAATGTCAGACCAGGCTGCGAAGCCGGAAGAGAATCTTCTGCTACGCCCAGAAGATTGGGACGACTCTTCACTGATTGCCGCTTACGATGAAGCCGTGGCCAGGGCCAGGGAACTCGTGCTGGGCGAGGCCGGACCGGCTAGGACTGGCCGAAGAGGCGGTGCGTTTGGATTCAAAAGTGTTGTTGCAATTTTGTGCACACTGTCAGAGAATAAGAGAGCGTGGCGTAAATGCATCAATACACGTGGGAAACCCGCATCTTGAAGGTTAAAGGTTAAGGCATCCCCATGAAGGTTGACATTGTCATAAAGGTTAGGCATCGCCATGAAGGTTAGGATATCGGCCTGAAAGTAAAGACTTTGCCCTGAAAGTTTATGACATCGCCCTGACGGTTAAGACATCGCCCTGAAGGTTATGATATCGCCCTGAAGGTTAAGACATCGCCCTGAAGGTTAAGACATCGCCCTGAAGGTTATTATATCACCCTGAAGGTTAAGATATCGCCCTGAAGGTTAGGCATCAGCATAAAGGAAGGCTATGATATCACCCTGTTAAGACATTACCCTGTTAACACAAGACGGGTGAAGACATTACCCTGAAGGTTAAGGAGGGGAAAAGTCTTTATTCCTATTTCTTCTACAGGAAGGCAGCCACAGCAGCAGAATCAGAACCAGCAGCAAAAGCAACAACAACAAAAAAAGCAGTCGCATAAGCAGCAAGTAGACAGTAGCCAGCAGCAGCGCTGGCAAGTTGGCGACCTCTGCCGAGCAGTCTGGTCTGAGGACGGCATCGAGTATCGCGCTAGAATCGTACGCCTGGCCGCCAATTCCGATCGATGCATTGTTGAATTCATCGACTACGGCAACAGCGAAGAGCAGGCGCTGGCTGACCTGCTGCCTGCTGTCGCTGCCGAGTCGTCCACTGACTATCCCGCTGAACCTGCGACTGCAGCCATCGGCACTACCGATCCCGAAGGTGCCTCGAGCTCTTATCAGCTGCCGCCTCCTCCGCCTCCTCCGCTGCCAAGCCTGCCAGAGGCCGCTTCGGCCGCTATGGACGAATCTACTTATAATATGTTAATGAGCTGGTATATGTCCGGCTATTATACGGGCTATTTTGTTGGTAGAAAGTCGGCGCAATGATTATGTCTTAGAATTATGTAGCTAAGTACTACACTCGTGCATATGCAGCATATGGCCTTAAATTATAAAGTCTTGATGAAGCCGTCGCGCTTTATTTGACTGCCAAACTTAGGCCTAAATCAGTCCTTAGTCTGTCTATTCAGACCCTCTGCTTGAGGCTGTCACTCTCTGGCCCTCAGACCGTCACTTCTCTGACCCTCAGCCTCAGGCCGTGACTTCTCTGATTCTCAGCCTCAGACCGTCACTTCTCTGACCCTCAGCCTCAGGCCGTCACTTCTCTGACTCTCAGCCTCAGGCCGTCACTTCTCTGACCCTCAGCCTCAGGCCGTCACTTCTCTGACCCTCAGCCTCAGGCCGTCACTTGTCTGACCCTCAGCCTCAGGCTGTCACTCTCCACTCAGGCCGTCACAAGCTGCTGTTTCCAAGAATTACATCTTGTACAACTGGTACCTTGCCGCTGTCATCGCTGCCTCTATTATTGATGCATGTGTTCTAAAATTGTCAATTTTTTCGCTTGGTTGCTACCCGTGTTTGTTGCTATACTAGTAAAAAACATAACAGCCTGATTTATTCGCTGCATTTTTGTTGTGTATCAATCTTATGCCCACTGGGTGTTTCAATAACGTAAAGATATTGTGATTAACTTTGACTATTTTCGCCAATAACAGTTTTACTTAATCTATATTCTTAGGCACTCTCATTCTTCAGCTTGACCCCTGATGTAGACCCTCTCATCAGTGACTTAAACCCTCCGATCCCTGATCTAGATCCTTCCATCCCTGATCTAGGCCCTCCTATCCCTGATCTAGATCCTTCCATCCCTGATCTAGGCCCTCCTATCCCTGATCTAGATCCTTCCATCCCTGATCTAGGCCCTCCTATCCCTGATCTAGATCCTTCCATCCCTGATCTAGGCCCTCCTATCCCTGATCTAGATCCTTCCATCCCTGATCTAGGCCCTCCTATCCCTGATCTAGACCCTCCCATCCCTGATCTAGGCCCTCCTATCCCTGATCTAGATCCTCCCATCCCTGATCTAGGCCCTCCTATCCCTGATCTAGACCCTCCATCCCTGATCTGGACTCTTCTATCCCTGATCTAGACCGTCCTATCTTATCCCTGATCTAAACCCTCCTATCCCTGATCTAGATCCTTCCATCCCTGATCTAGGCTCTCCTATCCCTGATCTAGACCCTCCCATCCCTGATCTAGACCATCCTATCTTATCCCTGATCTAAACCCTCCTATCCCTGATCTAGATCCTTCCATCCCTGATCTAGGCTCTCCTATCCCTGATCTAGACCCTCCCATCCCTGATCTAGTAGACCCTTCTATCCCTGATCTAGACCCTTCTATCCCCGATCTAGACCCTTCCATCCCTGATATAGACCCTCCCATCCCTGATCTAGACCCTTCTATCCCTGATCTAGACCCTTCTATCCCCGATCTAGACCCTTCTATCCCTGATCTAAACCCTCCTATCCCTGATCTAGATCCTTCCATCCCTGATCTAGGCTCTCCTATCCCTGATCTAGACCCTCCCATCCCTGATCTAGACCCTTCTATCCCTGATCTAGACCCTTCTATCCCCGATCTAGACCCTTCTATCCCTGATCTAGACCATCCTATCCTATCCCGGATCCAGACCCTCCCATCCCTGATCTAGATCCTCCCATCCCTGATCTAGATCCTCTCATCCCTGATCTAGATCCTCCCATCCCTGATCTAGATCCTCCCATCCCTGATCTAGATCCTCCCATCCCTGATCTCGACCTTCCCATCCCTGATCTCCACCCTCCTATCGCTGATCCAGACCATTTTATATGTACCCCTGATTGGACTCCTGTTGAGAAAAGGCGGTCTTTATCATGGCATAAATCTATTTTTGCTAACTACATCTCCGCTTGCCACTTCTGCATAAGCCCCAAACTTATGCAGCTTGAATAGCATTCAGTTGGCTAAAGAAATTCAATAAAGAGTCAAGTCACTCGCACAGAGCGGCATCTACGATGCGATACGAGAGCACAGGCGGAGAGGTCAGCGGTCTGACCTTTGAGCAGGCTCTGTTCACTCTGTACGCGTCCGATGGCGGCCTTCTCATGCCCGAGTCTGTGCCGCAGCTAAAGAAACTCGAACTGGAAACTCTGGCTCGGCTGAGCTATTTGAAATTGTGCATTAGAATTGCTCGCTACTTTATTGATCCGGCTGAGATTGCCACTGACGAGCTGTCAGGTTGGTCATTGTTCACTTTTGTAGCCTTTCTTCATATCCCTTAATCCTGATGTCCCCCAGTATTCATATCCCTAATCATCATGTCCCCCAGTCTTCATATCCCTTAATCTTCATATCCCCCAGTCTTCATATCCCTTATTCTTCATGTCCCCCAGTCTTCATATCCCTTAATCTTCATATCCCCCAGTCTTAATATCCCTTTATCTTCATGTCCCCCAGTCTTCATATCCCTTTATCTTCATGTCCCCCAGTCTTCATATCCCTTAATCTTCATATCCCCCAGTCTTAATATCCCTTTATCTTCATGTCCCCCAGTCTTCATATCCTACAGTCCACATCCCCAAATCATTCTTATCCTCATTCTTCATATCCCCAATCTTCTTATCCCCAATCTTCATATCCCCCAATCTTCATATCCTCATTCTTCATATCCACAATCTTCATATCCCCAATCTTCTTATCCCCAATCTTCATATCCCCCAATCTTCATATCCCCAATCTTCATGTCCTCATTCTTCATATCCACAATCTTCATATCCCCAATCTTCATATCCTCATTCTTCATATCCACAATCTTTATATCCCCAATCTTCATATCCTCATTCTTCATATCCACAATCTTCATATCCCCAATCTTCATATCCTCATTCTTCATATCCACAATCTTTATATCCCCTAATCTTCATATCCCCAATCTTCATATCCCTAATCTTCATATCCCCTAATCTTCATATCCCCAATCTTCATATCCCTAATCTTCATATCCCCTAATCTTCATATCCCCATTCTTCATATCCCCAATCTTCATATCCCTAATCTTCATATCCTCTAATATTCATATCCCCAATCTTCATATCCTCATTCTTCATATCTCCATAATCCCCAATCCGTTTCTAACCTGAAACAACAAAAGCCAAACTTTTCGCAATTCGCATATCGCTTTAAATAATCGATTAATTCTAATTCCATAATTGCCAAAATTTCGCAGTTGTGCTCACCGAGGCTTACAAAACGCTGGACTTAAATCTTCAATCGCCTCGAATTCACCAGCTGGCTGATAGCGTCTCCGTGCTAGAAATGTTCCACGCTCCTACCCTGTGCTTCAAAGACTACGCCATGTGCTTCACCACTGCGTTGATGAACCATTTTCTGAAGAAGCGCCAGGCTAAATGTGTCTCCCTTGTTGGTGAGGAGGTCTGCTGCTTTTCTGATGGCGGCCCTGTGGGTGTTGCCGTGTTGGAGATTATGAACGGAAGGGTTAGGGATTATGAACGGAAGGACAGGAGATTATGAATAGAAGGATTAGAGATTATGAATAGAAGGATTAGAGATTATGAATAGAAGGATTAGAGATAATGAATAGAAGGATTAGAGATTATGAATAGAAGGATTAGAGATTATGAATAGAAGGATTAGAGATTATGAATAGAAGGATTAGAGATTATGAATAGAAGGATTAGAGATTATGAATAGAAGGATTAGAGATTATGAATAGAAGGATTAGAGATTATGAATAGAAGGATTAGAGATTATGAATACAAGGATTAGAGATTATGAATAGAAGGATTAGAGATTATGAATAGAAGGATTAGAGACTATGAATAGAAGGATTAGAGATTATGAATAGAAGGATTAGAGATTATGAATAAAAGGATTAGAGATTATGAATACAAGGATTAGAGATTATGAATAGAAGGATTAGAGATTATGAAAAGAAGGATTAGAGATTATGAATAGAAGGATTAGAGATTATGAATAGAAGGATTAGAGATTATGAATAGAAGGATTAGAGATTATGAATAGAAGGATTAGAGATTATGAATAGAAGGATTAGAGACTATGAATAGAAGGATTAGAGACTATGAATAGAAGGATTAGAGATTATGAATAGAAGGATTAGAGATTATGAATAGAAGGATTAGAGATTATGAATAGAAGGATTAGAGATTATGAATAAAAGGATTAGAGATTATGAATAAAAGGATTAGAGATTATGAAAAGAAGGATTAGAGATTATGAATAGGAGGATTAGAGATTATGAATAGAAGGATTAGAGATTATGAATAGAAGGATTAGAGATTATGAATAAAAGGATTAGAGATTATGAATAAAATGATTAGAGATTATGAATAGAAGGATTAGAGATTATCAATAGAAGGATTAGAGATTATGAATAGAAGGATTAGAGACTATGAATAGAAGGATTAGAGGTTATGAACGGAAATTTTGCTTTTTTTAACAGAAGGATTGAAGATTATAAAGGAAGTTGCAAAGCTGTGAAATTGTAGTTTTAATGTTTTCGTATTCTTTTCGAGCTTACTAGCAGTTCTCTTCGATTGACATTATATATTAATTATAAGCTAAGCCTAACTAAAAGTATAATATATTAATTGTAAATGTCGAGTAGCGAATATGATAATTATTAATATCGCCGCTGATAATAAATGATGAATATTCTGTTGATGATAAAAGCGACTACCACCCCCCTCCCGTCGCCGCCAGCCACATCCGGTGACACGGGCGGCTCCGCCATCCGCGCGGTGGAGTCGCTGGGCAGCTCCAGCCGGCTCGGCCTGGTCGTCCTGCTGCCGGTGGGCCGCGTGTCCGCTTATCAACGCGTTGCCATGACAACTAGCCAATGCGACCGCGTCCGAGTCGCCTCGGTTACTATGGACTCCGACCAGCTTGACGACGTGATTCGGACGGCCACGCTGCAGAGACAGCGGCGGACTGCGGACGGAGATCAGTGCGATGGGACGCTGCTGTGCACCCAGAATTCCGCCAACTGGGGCCGGGTGCTCTTCCAAATACCCGCCTACTTCTATGCCTACTTTAGTGTGAGCTCCCTTCACCCACCCTTGCTCAGCTTCATCATCCATTCACCACCCTTGCTCAGCTTCATCATCCATTCACCACCCTTGCTCAGCTTCATCATCCATTCACCCACCCTTGCTCAGCTTCATCATCCATTCACTCACCCTTGCTCAGCTTCATCATCCATTCACCCACCCTTGCTCAGCTTCATCATCCATTCACTCACCCTTGCTCAGCTTTATCATCCATTCACCCACCCTTGCTCAGCTTCATCACCCATTCACCCACCCTTGCTCAGCTTCATCATCCATTCACCCACCCTTGCTCAGCTTCATCATCCATTCACTCACCCTTGCTCAGCTTCATCATCCATTCACCCACCCTTGCTCAGCTTTATCATCCATTCACCCACCCTTGCTCAGCTTCATCATCCATTCACCCACCCTTGCTCAGCTTCATCATCCATTCACCCACCCTTGCTCAGCTTTATCATCCATTCACTCACCCTTGCTCAGCTTCATCACCCATTCACCACCCTTTCTCAGCTTTATCATCCATTCACCCACCCTCTCCCAGCTTCATCATCCATGCACCCACCCTTCTCACCACAGACCCTCCTCTGCAGCTTGATCTCGCCACATCCTTCACTCTCTGCCCAACCCCTCCTATCCAGGCCACCCGGTGCATTGGTCAACAGGTGCAATTCTTTGTGCCAACCGGAGGCTGCGGCAATTTAACGGCGGCCTGTTTGGCTCGAGCAATGGGCCTGCCTATTGCTACCTGCGCTGCCAATAATCAGAACGCCGCTGCGCACCAGCTTATCTCCGAGGGCCGCTTCCTGCCCAGGCCGTCTGTGTGCACCACATCTGTTGCTATGGACATTGCTGTAAGTTTAACGCTCTGCTGCTGGCCCACCCTCCCAGATCCTGAGTTGTCGGGCCAGCCTCCCAGATCCTCAGTTGCTGGGCCAGCCTCCCACATCCTCAGTTGCTGAGCCAGCCTCCCAGAGTGTCAGCTGCTGGGCCAGCCTCCCAGATCCTCAGTTGCTGGGCCAGCCTCCCAGATCCTCAATTTAATAAGCTGATTCTATGAATACATTAATGCCTAACAGAACCCATCAATCACACTCCCCGCCGCCCAGAATCCCTACAACATCCCCCGGTTGCTCAGCCTGCTGGCCGGCAGCCGCAGCCGGGCCGCCGAGCTGTCCCGCCGATTCGATTCGAAGCAGCCAGTTGAGCTGACCGAACAGGAGCGGGCCAAGGTGAGAGCTAGAGTCTGTGCCTGTCGATGCTGCCCATTCTAATGTCAAATTAACCGTAGCTTCAATCAATTGCACAACTGTTAAAAAGTTTCAAGCTTAAAAAAAGCTTCAATTTAACTTTAACTGCATTTTCAGCTGGCCAACTTAGGCGTCAGCTCGTTCGTTGCTACGGACGCGGATTGCCAGGCAACGGTTGTCAAGGCGCACTCTGAGCTAGGCTACCTGGCCTGTCCGCACACTGCCTGCGCTCTATTGCCGGCGCTGGAACCTTCTAGCACCGATGCCGATAAAGTCGCTGATAGCACCGGCGCCAATTCTGGCGCTAATTTGGCGCCGCCGCGCGTAGTTTTCGCCACGGCGCATCCGGCTAAGTTTGCCGATTTGTACCGGGCGCGCGGCCTGCCCACAGCGCCGGCTGAACCGGCGGCGGAAGCGCTGGAGAGGCTGAGCCGCCTGCCAGAGCGGTGCCTCAGCTGGGAAAGCGATAGCATTGACGACTGCGTGGCCAAGCTTCATGGCCTGATTGACCACCTGCTGGCCCAGTCGCTTAGCGCTTAGAAAAGGAAAACAAAAAAGTGCAGCCAAAACGGACTGGCACGCCTAAATTGTTTTTTACCTTGAATTGGATATGCTGAACCTTTCTAGGAAAAGTAACAGATCCGCCAATCAGTTACTCATAGTTAGCTAGTTAGCTATCTAGGTTAGTTATTTAGTTAGGCTAGTGTTAGTTAGTTAGTTAGTTAGCCTGTTAGTTAGTTAGTTAGCCTGTTAGTTAGTTAGTTAGCTAGTTTGTTAGTTAGTTAGCCTGTTAGTTAGTTAGTTAGTTAGTTAGCCTGTTAGTTAGTTAGTTAGTTAGTTAGCCTGTTAGCTACTTTGTTAGTTAGTTAGCCTGTTAGTTAGTTAGTTAGTCAGTTAGTTAGTTAGTTAGCTAGTTTGTTAGTTAGTTAGCCTGTTAGTTAGTTAGTTAGTTAGTTAGCCTGTTAGTTAGTTAGTTAGTTAGTTAGCCTGTTAGCTACTTTGTTAGTTAGTTAGCCTGTTAGTTAGTTAGTTAGCTAGTTTTTTGGTTAGTTAGCCTGTTAGTTAGTTAGTTAGCTAGTTTTTTAGTTAGTTAGCCTGTTAGTTAGTTAGTTAGCTAGCTAGTTAGCAAGTTATTTAGCTATTCAGTTATTCAATGATAAAATCAACCCCAGCCATGTCTTGAAGAAAAGTTCTTAGAATAGAATCCGAATTTTTACCGCAATATTTACAGTTCGATTTTCCCTAGCCATCAAATTATAGATTTTTACTCGTAAATGAATAACTATCTTATTGATTTTTCTATTTGTTACGGCACTGAAAAGTATAACTTCGGGTTTTTATTGACCAAAAATTAAAATATATTTGAATTTTAATTTTTACCCAAGCTGTGCTTTAGCCAGCTAAATAATTTTGCGAAAGTCTTTTTGCATACCTACAAAATTGGCCTATCATAATTGGCTTGTAAATGAGCAATTATCTACTTTAAGTAGCTTATATAATGCGATCAGAACCTGCCCTTAAATCAATGATTTTATCGAATATATCTTGCTTTAGTATTGTCTGTTAATTATTAGTTTTTATTGCTCCTTGCTTTCATTTGAATTATTTATTAATATTGCCAGTTTTTAAAATAGTATAATATGCTGTTAAAATCAAACATTTATTATCGATTGTTCTGTGCAATAGTAGAGTATATATAAATCATTTGTCAACTATCAAAGATTCATTGCTTTTTTCAATTTTAAATTTTAATTTGATTAAAAAGATTATGAGCTTTTTGTTTAAGATTTTTGTTATTTAAAGAATACAGTTTTATTAATTAAGTGAAATTTAACAAACTTTCTACCTATTCCATAAATTTGTCCACATATACTCGTACACGCTCGTAGTTGTCTTTCAACCTGAATTTGGCGCTTATCGTAAAGTTTGCTTTTATTCTGAAGTGTGACTTACCCTAGAGTGTGCGCTTTATCCTGAAGTTGACGCTTATCCTAAGGTTGACGCCTATCCTAAAGTTGCTGCTTATCCTAAATCAAGCGCTTATTCTGTAGTTGGCGCTTATCCTAAATCAAGCGCTTATCCTGAAGTTGGCACTTACCTAATCAAGCGCTTTTTTTGAAGTTAGCGCTTACCTGAGGTTGACCCCTACCCTGAACTTGGCGCTTATCCTGAAGTGTGTGCTTATCCTAAACTTGGCGCTTATCCTAAAGTTGGCTTTCTTCCTGAAGTTGGCGCTTATCCTGAAGTGTGTGCTTATCATATACTTGGCGCTTATCCTGAAGTTGGCGTTCTTTTTGAAGTTGGCACTTATCCTGAAGTGTGTGCTTATCCTGAAGTGTGTGCTTATCCTGAAGTTGGCGCTTATCCTGAAGTTGGCGCTTATCTTGAAGTTGGCGCTTATCCTGAAGTGGCGTTCTTCTTGAGTTGACGCTTATCCTGAAGTTGGCGCCTGTACGAGTATTAAATCGGGTGTTTATCCTGAAGTTGGCGCCTGTACGAGTATTAAATCGGGTGTTTATCCTGAAGTTGGCGCCTGTACGAGTATTAAATCGGGTGTTTAATCTTGAAGTTGGCGCTTACGCTCGTTCATGTATCCTAAATCAGGCGCTTATTGTGAAGTTCTCGCCTTTCCTTAAGTTGACGCTTATCCTGAATTCAGCGTCATTAAAAAAGTAACACTTTCACCGAGTTAAGCATCATTTATTAAGGGTGTCGCCTGTCAGATGATCATCCTGAATTCTTTGCTATTCAGGAATAGTGCAACTTGCTCATCCTGCATTTGGCTCTGAACTAAAAGAATGTTCAAAAGTTTATTGTTTCACGCCTCTGGCGCAGCGCTGTATTTAAGAAAAGTCTGTAAAGTGGAACTAAACTAGTTCATAATTTGTCAATGCTCGTAAATAACGCAATCATAACATAAGAGCATGTAGATGATGATCATAACATAAGTTACGCCGTCAATTTCAATGTAAATAGTAAATATTTGTTGTGAATTCTTAGTTGCAGTCTCGCTTGATGGTAGGCATTTTGTTCTGCGTGTTCAGGTGCGTCATCCGCTCCTTGTTGTCTCGCAGGCTGGGCGCCTGCATAAATATTCCTAGCGCACCTGATAATAGTGATGAATTGGTTTATCGATTAGCTGCAGGTACAATAAATAACGATTAATTAAATTGAAAACAGCTGCGTACCTATGATGGCGGCGCAGCTGAACAGCCACATGAACAGTCGGTCAAGCACTACGGCCACGTATTTCCAATCGTCTCGGATCTGAAAGTTAGCGCGTCTGTGTTAGCCTGGATTTCTTAGAAACTCTTGTCCTGGATTTCTTAGAAACTCCTGTCCTGCATTTCTTAGAAACTCCTGTCCTGAATTTCTTAGACACTCTTGTTCTGAAATACTTAAGTGCAGGACTTTTTCCTTTAGAGCTTTTTCCCTGGATTTCTTAGAAACTCCTGTCCTGGATTTCTTAGAAACTCTTGTCCTGGATGTCTTAGAAACTCTTGTACTGGATTTCTTAGAAACTCCTGTCCTGGATGTCTTAGAAACTCTTGTCCTGGATTTCTTAGAAACTCCTTTCTTAGATTTCTTAGAAACTCCTTCCTAAATTCTTTAAAAACTCCTGTCCTGGATTTCTAGGAAAATCTTTTCTTAGACTTCTTAGAAAGTCTTCTAGATTTCTTACAAACTCCTGTCCTAGATTTCTTAGAAACTCCTGTCCTGAATTTCTCAGAAACTATTGTCCTCGATTTCTTAGAAACTCCTATCCTGGATTTCTTAGAAACTTTTTTCCTACATTTCTTAGAAATTTATCGTCTAGATTTCTCATAAACTCCTGTCCTAGATTTCTTAGAAACTCCTGTCCTAGATTTCTTAGAAACTCTTGTCCTGGATTCCTTAGAAACTCTTGTCCTGAATTTCTCAGAAACTTCTGCTCTTTGATTTTTTAGAAAATCTTTTTCATGAATTTCTAGGATGGCCCAGCCCTGGATTTCTTAAAAACTTCCCTAAATTTCTTGGAAACTTCTGCCCTGAATTCTCAGGCTAGCCCTGCCCTGGATTTCTTACATACTTCTGTCTCTGATTTCTTGGAAACTCCTTTCCCTAAATTTCTTACAAGCTCCTGCACCGAGATTCCTAGGCTGCCCAACTCTGGATTCCTCACCGTGTTCCTCTCGTCTTCCCGTTTCATGTGCCCGGCAATATTCCTGACCCCCTCCAGCGCCAGCTCGATCTCGTTGATGACCCCCGAGGAGCCGGTCATGGCCGTCCGTCGGCTGCGCAGGCGCTGCCGCATCACCTCCTGTCCAGCCTCTTCGTCCTCGGCGTCTGCCGACGAAATTCCGGCCTCACCGGGCGCCGCAAAGTTGAATAAACGCTCGCTGTCGTCTCCGCCGAAGTTAGGGATCACCTGTCAATGTTTAATGCGATTCAATTAGCACTACTTATGAGTAGTCGTTTTGGCGTTTGATTCTGGCAGTTCAGAATCGTGTAAAAATTCAAGCTTCATCTATGGCACAAATTCATGAGGGCCAACCCACAGGGCACAGAGAACTGTATACATTACTGCACGATTACGAGTACAAAGTCGGGGTCGCTGCACATCCTGTGTGAGCGCGTGTATGAGAAATGGTGCTGTCGCCTCGGTGCCCTCCACCATGGTGCCCCCTGGCAACACGCCCCGACCTGATAAGTGCAGATGAAACTTAAAATTAAAACTAAAGACTTACCTCTTCTTTCCGTCGCTCAGTCTCCGGCTTCTTCATCAGCAGCAGCTTGGGCAGGGTGCGCATGAACACCTGGCGAACCCAGGGCGACATCACGTAGGTGTCTGGCGAGCGCCAGTGCACATTAAGCACAACAACCGTAGCCATGACGGACAGAGTGACCAGGATCATAGTGAATAGCAGGTACTTGAGTATGAGCGGCACAACTAGCGAGGTTGGCGGGCAGATGTCGAAGATGAGCAGAAAGAACACCGTCAGAGAGAGCAGGATGTTGATTGACAGGGACATTTTTTCTCCAGACTCGCCGGGCAGGTAGAACACCAGGATGGTGAGAAAGCTGATTGCTAAACACGGACAAATCAAATTAATGCCGTAGAATAAAGTCTTTCTACGAATGATCAGGTAGAAGGTGAGGTCCAGGTACGGCTCTGGGCAGCATTTGTAGGTCTCGATGTTCCTCTTGGCTGTCACCTCTGGTAAAAATGTGGGGGAACTCTTGCTGAGATTCTTATAACCATTTAAACAAAGCCTGTTAAATTCACACTGTTAAAAGTGTGAATGACATGTTTAAAGTCTGAAAGCTCTGCTTGGAAATGTGAAGACTCCAATTGAAGTGTGAAAATTTTGGTTGGAAATGTGAAGACTCCAATTGAAGCGTGAAAATTTTGGTTGGAAATGTGAAGACTCCAATTGAAGCGTGAAAATTTTGGTTTGAAATGTGAAGACTCCAATTGAAGCGTGAAAATTTTGGTTGGAAATGTGAAGACTCCAATTGAAGCGTGAAAATTTTGGTTGGAAATGTGAAGACTCCAATTGAAGCGTGAAAATTTTGGTTGGAAATGTGAAGACTCCAATTGAAGCGTGAAAATTTTGGTTGGAAATGTGAAGACTCCAATTGAAGCGTGAAAATTTTGGTTGGAAATGTGAAGACTCCAATTGAAGCGTGAAAATTTTGGTTGGAAATGTGAAGACTCCAATTGAAGCGTGAAAATTTTGGTTGGAAATGTGAAGACTCCAATTGAAGTGTGAAAATTTTGGTTGGAAATGTGAAAACTCCAATTGAAGCGTGAAAGTTTTGGTTGGAAATGTGCATGAAGACTCCAATTGAAGTGAGAACGCTCTGCTGTTTTAGTTTCAAACTGATTTGGTATTTTTACTGGCAAATTGCTTGGCATTGTGCCCGAAGTAACTGCATGGTCCAATCAAACTCCAGTTACTGACAGGTATTCGAGTTCATTTCCGCGCACTGATCTCAACTATGCTCAAACTATATAATTAATGTTTAATAGCTACCGCATACTATGCGGGTTTTCAACTGATGCAGCAAAGACACTACCCGGTGTATACGATAGAAAAGATTACAAACCAACCCATGGGGGCTTAAGCTGGCATATTCACTCATCGCCACAGCTCACCGCTTCTCCCTGCTAAGAGGATCAGCACTGGACACGCGCTCTCCTCTCTCCCCGCCCCTTATCTCCTAGCCAGAGGGGAAAGGGGTCGCGCATTTTTTTGGGTAAGAGCGGAGCTACAGCAGTTGCGGGGAGGCAGTTTTCGAGTCGGGGAGCATCGCGCGCTTGAGTGCATGGGATTTGGGTTTAAGGCAAGAGTGATATTTAAGCACTAGATAGAATAAAGCGAACCAACTCTGCTACACTTCTTCCCCGGCTCTTAATTTGGTACCTCCTACTTTTTCCTTGGAGTTGGGGAAACTTGTTATTTTAAGCCTTATATACACGAGCGCGCATTTCCCTCAGATCCCAAGTTCCTTCCCTCGCAGCATCGAATCCTCTGCTCCAAGTCGATGATAAATCGATATGCTGGGAGTGCAGAATCGATCAAATTGCTGCACTCAGTGCGTCAGCTCAATTCTGTGAGCTGCCAGATCGAATTGCTCTGCAGATTCTTAATTGCTCCGAGTCCTGTGTTGTAAATTAATGCCAGAGTATGCTTGCCAATCTGCTTTCGACTACGAATGACTCTTTTGGGTGAGCCCTGATTACCTTGAGAGCAAAAATCTAGATAAAATTCATATCGAAATATTACATTAAGATTTCATCACACTTAGCTATCCCAAAGCCGGTTTCCAAAATCTACCCTGCAGATTTCCGAGTCTACTCTGCAGATTTCTGAGTCTACCCTGCAGATTTCCGAGTCTACTCTGCAGATTTCCAAATCTACCCTGCAGATTTCCGAGTCTACCCTGCAGATTTCCGAGTCTACCCTGCAGATTTCCGAGTCTACTCTGCAGATTTCCAAATCTACCCTGCAGATTTCCGAGTCTACCCTGCAGATTTCCGAGTCTACCCTGCAGATTTCCGAGTCTACCCTGCAGATTTCCGAGTCTACCCTGCAGATTTCTGAATCTACTCTGCAGATTTCTGAATCTACCCTGCAGATTTCTGAATCTACCCTGCAGATTTCTGAATCTACCCTGCAGATTTCTGAATCTACTCTGCAGATTTCCGAGTCTACCCTGCAGATTTCCGAGTCTACCCTGCAGATTTCTGAATCTACTCTGCAGATTTCCGAATCTACTCTGCAGATTTCCGAGTCTACCCTGCAGATTTTCGAATTTACCCTGCAGATTTCTGAATCTACTCTGCAGATTTCTGAATCTACTCTGCAGATTTCCGAATCTACTCTGCAGATTTCCGAGTCTACCCTGCAGATTTCTGAATCTACCCTGCAGATTTCTGAATCTACTCTGCAGATTTCCGAATCTACTCTGCAGATTTCCGAGTCTACCCTGCAGATTTCTGAATCTACCCTGCAGATTTCCGAGTCTACCCTGCAGATTTCCGAGTCTACCCTGCAGATTTCCGAATTTACCCTGCAGATTTCTGAATCTACCCTGCAGATTTCTGAATCTACTCTGCAGATTTCCGAGTCTACCCTGCAGATTTCTGAATCTACCCTGCAGATTTCTGAATCTACTCTGCAGATTTCTGAATCTACCCTGCAGATTTCTGAATCTACCCTGCAGATTTCTGAATCTACCCTGCAGATTTCTGAATCTACCCTGCAGATTTCTGAATCTACTCTGCAGATTTCTGAATCTACCCTGCAGATTTCAATTTTTACCCAGTAGATTTCGAACCGAGCTGCTACACCCAGACAGGCACAGAAAGCAGTGAAGTTGATTTTCACCAAGAAGTTATCCAACCAAATCGCAATCCAACTTTATGCAGCTCAAGCTGCTCACGCTGATAAAAAGCGCCTTTCTTATTATTCAGTGGGAAGATTCTCAAAATCCCGGGCCCACATCTCAGCTTCCCATCTAGCTGCTTCATCTCCCACTTGGAGCCGCAGCATACCAAAGTCAATATCTGCATTGGCTGGCGGCATGGCATGCCTTAATCATTCTTGTTTGCCGAATTCTCGGCCTCCACTGCTCAGACCCCCCCCCTTGAGCTCATCGACCACTTCTTGTCTCCGACGGAAATGGGGGAGAAAGGGAAATCGACCCAGTCAATTCTTTTTTCGGAGACGTCCTCACCGAGGATGTCCCACTCGACATTGTCAACAAACTGGCTGAGATCGATGGCGTAGTCGATAACGGCCCGGCAGTCGTCGAAGCTCTGGCGTCCGTTGCGATCCGCCTCCTCTTTCTGGGCGACGTGGCGCAGGTCGATCAGGTAGCCATTGTGAGTCCAGGTGCCCAGCTTCAGTGTGCAGTTTTGGGTGTCGAAGGGAAAAAACTCCACGTTGATCTCGCACTGGCTTTTGAAGATAATGGGCGGTCGCCATAGGATGGTGCCGTCACTGAGCACGTTCACCTTGTTAGCTGAGCTGCCGAGGTCCCAGTCTCCGCCGGCGCTGCAGCGAGTTTTGGTTGCCAGGGTGTGCAGGCTTATCAGTTGGGGTGTCTGCCTCAGATGTGCAGGCTTATCAGTTGGGGTGTCTGCCTCAGGTGTGCAGGCTTATCAGTTGGGGTGTCTGCCTCAGATGTGCAGGCTTATCAGTTGGGGTGTCTGCCTCAGGTGTGCAGGCTTATCAGTTGGGGTGTCTGCCTCAGGTGTGCAGGCTTATCAGTTGGGATGTCTGCCTCAAGTGTTCAGGCTTATCAGTTGGGGTGTCTGCCTCAGGTGTGCAGGCTTATCAGTTGGGGTGTCTGCCTCAGGTGTGCAGGCTTATCAGTTGGGGTATCTGCCTCAGGTGTGCAGGCTTATCAGTTGGGGTGTCTGCCTCAGGTGTGCAGGCTTATCAGTTGGGGTGTCTGCCTCAGGTGTGCAGGCTTATCAGTTAGGGTGTCTGATTCAGGTGTGCGGGCTTATCAGTTAGGGTGTCTGATTCAGGTGTGCAGGCTTATCAGTTGGGGTGTCTGCTTCAGGTGTGCAGGCTTATCAGTTGGGGTGTCTGCTTCAGGTGTGCAGGCTTATCAGTTGGGGTGTCTGCTTCAGGTGTGCAGGCTTATCAGTTGGGGTGTCTGCTTCAGGTGTGCAGGCTTATCAGTTAGGGTGTCTGCCTCAGGTGTGCGGGCTTATCAGTTAGGGTGTCTGCCTCAGGTGTGCGGGCTTATCAGTTAGGGTGTCTGATTCAGGTGTGCAGGCTTATCAGTTGGGGTGTCTGCCTCAGGTGTGCAGGCTTATCAGTTGGGGTGTCTGCTTCAGGTGTGCAGGCTTATCAGTTAGGGTGTCTTCCTCAGGTGTGCAGGCTTATCAGTTGGGGTGTCTGCCTCAGGTGTGCAGGCTTATCAGTTAGGGTGTCTGATTCAGGTGTGCAGGCTTATCAGTTGGGGTGTCTGCTTCAGGTGTGCAGGCTTATCAGTTGGGGTGTCTGCTTCAGGTGTGCAGGCTTATCAGTTAGGGTGTCTGCCTCAGGTGTGCGGGCTTATCAGTTAGGGTGTCTGCCTCAGGTGTGCGGGCTTATCAGTTAGGGTGTCTGATTCAGGTGTGCAGGCTTATCAGTTGGGGTGTCTGCCTCAGGTGTGCGGGCTTATCAGTTAGGGTGTCTGATTCAGGTGTGCAGGCTTATCAGTTTGGGTGTCTGTCCTCCCTACTCACTTATTGTACAGCACAAGATCCGGAGTCCAAATATCCTCTGAGGGGATGTGCAGCTCAGAGATGTTGCCATAGTTGCTTTCGTTCCAAACAAAGTTAGGGTCGAACCACTGCTGCGAGACCCACATGTTTAGAGTGACGATTTGGTTCTTCTCGTCCTGTTGAAGGGTCCAGGTTCGCGTCAACAGCTTTTGTTCGGAGTTCAGAGAGGTGCTGAGCTGTGAAACTCGGCCTACTTGCTCTAACTGTTGAGTAAAGTTGTTAAAGAGTTTTTAACATCTCTACAAGATCAAAGAGAAGAAGAGGCTCTTTGCAACCTCTTTCGCAACCCCTTTCAAGTTTAATCTGTTGCCATGTTTCTTGGAACTACGAGCTAATCCTCTTCTCAGGCTTTGGTGTGCTCACTTTGGCCTGTTTTCAGAGAGGCTAATAGAAAATCTTTTCTTTTTTAATCACGCTACCTTGCAAGCAAAGCAGTCTTCTTTTCTTTTTAATCATCGTGTCTGCTTCTTTGAGCGCTATACTTTTCAGCTTGCTCGAAATTGCTTTTTAAACAAAAATATTTGTATAAGAATGAAATAAGTTCAATAATTAACTTACCATATAGAATTTCTAGAATAAGTAATACGATCGTAGCAACCGCATAGCAACCATACAGCAACCTCATAGTCACTACATACGAATCTACATACGGCACTGTACTGCATAGCAACTGTAAAGCAACAACATAGCAACTGCATAGCAACTGTAAAGCAACAGCATAGCAACTGCATAGCAACTGTAAAGCAACAACATAGCAACTGCATAGCAACTGTAAAGCAACAGCATAGCAACTGCATAGCAACTGTAAAGCAACAACATAGCAACTGCATAGCAACTGTAAAGCAACAACATAGCAACTGCATAGCAACTGCATAGCAACTGTAAAGCAACAACATAGCAACTGCATAGCAACTGTAAAGCAACAACATAGCAACTGCATAGCAACTGCATAGCAACTGTAAAGCAACAACATAGCAACTGCATAGCAACTGAAATGTTATGATTTGTTATGGTTTCATAGCAACCACTTAGCATAGCAACAGCATAATGAAAAGTCAAACACTCACTGTTATGCAAAAAGGATTACTATAATACTGACAATAATCCTCTGCCTACTAATGGCTTACCACATCGAGTATCTGGGTGAGGCTGAGGTTCATGTACAACAGCACAGGCTGACTGTAGTTGGTGACAGGTCTCACTGAAGCCCTGTAATTGGTCCTGTTCATCAGGTCCTTGAACAGCTTCTTGGCTCCCTCGATGCCGGACACCTCTGGGGGCAGGCAGAGGGAAAAGGTTGGGAAGCGATTTGCTAATGGGCCAAATGTGGATAAAGTAAAGAAGGCAAAGTTATCTATCAGTGCCTCTGCATCGCGAAGTTCAAATCTTGAATGGGAGGGCCAGCCGGGGTCGGGGTGGGGCGGCGCATCTGCTGACATGCGGCGGGCAGCTTGCCGCAAAAAAAACATTTTGACCTTCTGCGCCCGCGACGCCAAGTCAGCTGCTGCCGCAGTCCCAGGCCGCGCCACGCCGCCCGTGTATTTCTGCTGCTGCTGCTGAGGCCCCCGCCACTGCGGGCACAAATTGGCCTCAGCAGCGACAGTTCCATCATGGAGTGGCATGGAAACTGGGAATTTCCCCCCTCCCACCTATGGGCCGCCTGCCCCGAGCTCCACAAGAACGCGGCGAGTGACGTCCCACTGACGGGGACAGAAAGCTGCTTCAAATATTGGCGCCGTTTTCTCTCCTTCTCTACCTCTCCCCCTCTCTCCCTTTCTCTCTACCTTCCCCCCCCTCTCTCACTTCCTCTCTCTCTACCTCTCCCCATCTCTCTCCCTTTCTCTCTCTACCTCTCCCCCTCTCTCCCTTTCTCTCTACCTTCCCCCCCTCTCTCACTTCCTCTCTCTCTACCTCTCCCCATCTCTCTCCCTTTCTCTCTCTACCTCTCCCCTCTCTAACTCTCTCTTTCTCTCTCTCTACCTCCCCCTCTCTCCCTTTCTCTCTCTCTACCTCTCCCCATCTCTCTCCCTTTCTCTCTCTACCTCTCCCCTCTCTCCCTTTCTCTCTCTACCTCTCCCCCTCTCTCCCTTTCTCTCTCTCTACCTCCCCCTCTCTCCCTTTCTCTCTCTCTACCTCTCCCCATCTCTCTCCCTTTCTCTCTCTACCTCTCCCCATCTCTCTCCCTTTCTCTCTCTACCTCTTCCCCTCTCTCCCTTTCTCACTCTCTACCTCTCCCCATCTCTCCCTTTCTCACTCTACCTCTCCCCATCTCTCTCCCTTTCTCTCTCTCTACCTCTCCCCATCTCTCTCCCTTTCTCTCTCTACCTCTCCCCATCTCTCTCCCTTTCTCTCTCTACCTCTCCCCATCTCTCTCCCTTTCTCACTCTCTACCTCTCCCCATCTCTCCCTTTCTCACTCTACCTCTCCCCATCTCTCTCCCTTTCTCTCTCTACCTCTTCCCCTCTCTCCCTTTCTCTCTCTACCTCTCCCCCTCTCTCACTCTCTCTTTCTCTCTCTCTACCTCTCCCCATCTCTCTCCCTTTCTCTCTCTACCTCTCCCCATCTCTCTCCCTTTCTCTCTCTACCTCTCCCCCTCTCTCACTCTCTCTTTCTCTCTCTCTACCTCCCCCTCTCTCCCTTTCTCTCTCTCTACCTCACTATCTCTCCCTTTCTCTCTCTTTTTACCTCTCCCCATCTCTCCCTTTCTCTCTACCTTCCCCCCCTCTCTCACTTCCTCTCTCTCTACCTCTCCCCATCTCTCTCCCTTTCTCTCTCTACCTCTCCCCCTCTCTAACTCTCTCTTTCTCTCTCTCTACCTCCCCTCTCTCCCTTTCTCTCTCTCTACCTCTCCCCATCTCTCTCCCTTTCTCTCTCTACCTCTCCCTCTCTCCCTTTCTCTCTCTACCTCTCCCCCTCTCTCCCTTTCTCTCTCTCTACCTCCCCCTCTCTCCCTTTCTCTCTCTCTACCTCTCCCCATCTCTCTCCCTTTCTCTCTCTACCTCTCCCATCTCTCTCCCTTTCTCTCTCTACCTCTTCCCCTCTCTCCCTTTCTCACTCTCTACCTCTCCCCATCTCTCCCTTTCTCTCTCTACCTCTCCCCATCTCTCTCCCTTTCTCTCTCTACCTCTCCCCCTCTCTCACTCTCTCTTTCTCTCTCTCTACCTCCCCCTCTCTCCCTTTCTCTCTCTCTACCTCACTATCTCTCCCTTTCTCTCTCTTTTTACCTCTCCCCATCTCTCCCTTTCTCTCTACCTTCCCCGCCCTCTCTCACTTCCTCTCTCTCTACCTCTCCCCATCTCTCTCCCTTTCTCTCTCTACCTCTCCCCCTCTCTAACTCTCTCTTTCTCTCTCTCTACCTCCCCCTCTCTCCCTTTCTCTCTCTCTACCTCTCCCCATCTCTCTCCTTTCTCTCTCTACCTCTCCCTCTCTCCCTTTCTCTCTCTACCTCTCCCCCTCTCTCCCTTTCTCTCTCTCTACCTCCCCCTCTCTCCCTTTCTCTCTCTCTACCTCTCCCCATCTCTCTCCCTTTCTCTCTCTACCTCTCCCCATCTCTCTCCCTTTCTCTCTCTACCTCTTCCCCTCTCTCCCTTTCTCACTCTCTACCTCTCCCCATCTCTCCCTTTCTCACTCTACCTCTCCCCATCTCTCTCCCTTTCTCTCTCTCTACCTCTCCCCATCTCTCTCCCTTTCTCTCTCTACCTCTCCCCATCTCTCTCCCTTTCTCTCTCTACCTCTTCCCCTCTCTCCCTTTCTCACTCTCTACCTCTCCCCATCTCTCCCTTTCTCACTCTACCTCTCCCCATCTCTCTCCCTTTCTCTCTCTACCTCTTCCCCTCTCTCCCTTTCTCTCTCTACCTCTCCCCTCTCTCACTCTCTCTTTCTCTCTCTCTACCTCTCCCCATCTCTCTCCCTTTCTCTCTCTACCTCTCCCCATCTCTCTCCCTTTCTCTCTCTACCTCTCCCCCTCTCTCACTCTCTCTTTCTCTCTCTCTACCTCCCCCTCTCTCCCTTTCTCTCTCTCTACCTCACTATCTCTCCCTTTCTCTCTCTTTTTACCTCTCCCCATCTCTCCCTTTCTCTCTACCTTCCCCCCCCCTCTCTCACTTCCTCTCTCTCTACCTCTCCCCATCTCTCTCCCTTTCTCTCTCTACCTCTCCCCCTCTCTAACTCTCTCTTTCTCTCTCTCTACCTCCCCCTCTCTCCCTTTCTCTCTCTCTACCTCTCCCCATCTCTCTCCCTTTCTCTCTCTACCTCTCCCCTCTCTCCCTTTCTCTCTCTACCTCTCCCCCTCTCTCCCTTTCTCTCTCTCTACCTCCCCCTCTCTCCCTTTCTCTCTCTCTACCTCTCCCCATCTCTCTCCCTTTCTCTCTCTACCTCTCCCCATCTCTCTCCCTTTCTCTCTCTACCTCTTCCCTCTCTCCCTTTCTCACTCTCTACCTCTCCCCATCTCTCCCTTTCTCACTCTACCTCTCCCCATCTCTCTCCCTTTCTCTCTCTCTACCTCTCCCCATCTCTCTCCCTTTCTCTCTCTACCTCTCCCCATCTCTCTCCCTTTCTCTCTCTACCTCTTCCCCTCTCTCCCTTTCTCACTCTCTACCTCTCCCCATCTCTCCCTTTCTCACTCTACCTCTCCCCATCTCTCTCCCTTTCTCTCTCTACCTCTTCCCCTCTCTCCCTTTCTCTCTCTACCTCTCCCCCTCTCTCACTCTCTCTTTCTCTCTCTCTACCTCTCCCCATCTCTCTCCCTTTCTCTCTCTACCTCTCCCCATCTCTCTCCCTTTCTCTCTCTACCTCTCCCCCTCTCTCACTCTCTCTTTCTCTCTCTCTACCTCCCCCTCTCTCCCTTTCTCTCTCTCTACCTCACTATCTCTCCCTTTCTCTCTCTTTTTACCTCTCCCCATCTCTCTCCCTTTCTCTCTCTACATCTCCCTATCTCTCTCCCTTTCTCTCTACCTCCCCCTCTCTCCGATCTCGCTCTCTCTCTCTACCTCTCCGTTTTTTTCAGAATACAACAGGAAGAAAATTTTCGGTGTTTATTTTTGTTAACCTGTAGTATGTATTTTGCTAGAACACTCGTATTTATGCAAACAAACGTTGTTGAAGGCTAAAACTTCTGTTTAAGTCTTTAAGTGTTGATTCGAGTAGAAAAAAAAATTTTTTGACACATTGATCAGCTCGTTGCACAAACGTAAACGTAGTATGTTACCATCAAGCAGTAATCGCCCCGAAAAAAGACATTTCGGTTTAATCATTGATTTTTTCTCTAAAGTACTCAAACCAAGATATATCGTCGCTTAAAAAATACATATAATCTACCCAAATACAAAATAAACCGTTCATAAACAACCCTAATTCAAAATAAACCGTTCATAAACAACCCTAATTCAAAATAAACCGCTCATAAACTACCCAAATTCAAAATAAACCGTTCATAAACAACCCTAGTTCAAAATAAACCGCTCATAAACTACCCTAATTTAAAATAAACCGCTCATAAACAGCCTTAATTCAAAATAAACCGCTCATAAACTACCCTAATTCAAAACAAACCGCTCATAAACTACCCTAATTCAAAATAAACCGCTCATAAACTACCCTAATTCAAAATAAACCGCTCATAGACTACCCTAATTCAAAATAAACCGCTCATAAACCACCTAATTCAAAATAAACCGCTCATAATAGCTCGTAAACTATCCAAATTAAAAAACATTCAAAAAATGAAAGTAATTCAGAATCGTTTACTTTTTTAAAGCCGCTCAATTCGTACTTACCTACTGGCAAATGAATGGCCACCAAGAGGCACAGCAGATAAGCAGGCAAACCTGATTTATAATTAATTTTGCGCATTACTGTTACCCTAACGTCCGGTCTTAAACCATAGCTACGGTTTTAAGTTCTTGAAGTGAAGTAAAGTTTGCGTGTGTTGTTTAGAGATAAGATATATCAACTGGGAAATGGGAAGACGGACAGGGTTGGGCAGGCGGGGACGCTGGCCTCTTCTGATTGGCTAGGATCAAATGACAGTTCGCTGTTGTCTTACGAATACAAGAGTTACATGCAAGGCAGGGGCCGGGCGATCGGTTCTTTGAAACTTCACAATAGCAATCTGGCTCGCTCAAGGCTGGTGTCTCTTCTCTTCTCTCTTCTCTATTCTCGCTTCTCCCTCTCTTCTCTCTTCTCTCTTCTTTGCTCTCTTATCTCTTCTCTCTTCTCTTCTCCCTCTGCTCTCCCCTCTTCTCTCTCCCCTCTTCTCTCTTCCCTATTCTCTCTTCTCTCCCCTATTCTCTCCTCTCTCCACTCTTCTCTCTTCTCTCCCCTCTACTCTTTTCTCTCTTCTATCCTCTCTTTTCATCTCTCATCTCATCTATCCTATTACCTCCTCTCTTTTCTCGTATTTTCTCTTTCATATCTTCTCTTGCCTCGAATATCCCCCCTCTCTCTCTCATCTATTCCCTCTCCTTTCGGCTTTCCCCCTCTCATGTAACCCGCAGCCATGAACTGGTTTTGGCCCATGAGGTCAGCTCAGCAATGCGTGAAATAAATACTACGGAAGAAAAGCACAAATATGATAAACGAGGCCAATGCGACACGAGCGAACAGAAGATGAGCTGCATACTCGTAATTGGAAGCAAGCCAGCC
Organism: Macrostomum lignano; assembly: GCA_002269645.1. Lineage (NCBI taxonomy): Eukaryota > Metazoa > Platyhelminthes > Macrostomidae > Macrostomum > Macrostomum lignano. The sequence goes on along the minus strand of NIVC01000892.1, from coordinate 321,246 downwards.
CTTGAATCTGCTAACGAATGAGCAATCGTGGCTGCAGGAGAACTGCTGTTTTGCATGCATTATCAAAAAATTCATATACTGGTTGACCAGAGTGACAAAACACCCTGTGATCGCGTAATCATATACAGAAACATTGTGACTATCACTAGGTACCCAATGATCCGAATCGAAAATTAAATGACCATCATCAGCTATTGCTAGACCCAGTGACCATCATCAGACAGCCAGTGACCATCATCAAACACTCAATGACCATCATCAGACACTCAATGACCATCAGCAGACCAACAGCAGCCAAAAGGGTTGCAAAAGAGAGAAATCTGTGCACACAGATCTCAAAGGCTCTGTGTTAGCCTTCATGGTCTTGACGCTCCTAGCTGGGCCTCTTCAGTTGGCCCGATGACACAGCTAAAAGCAGTTAATTATATGGGCCACTTGAATTGGCTGAACAATTCCCCTTCACCCTGCATTCTCCCAGTAGCTAAATAAGGAGAGGCCAGTCTCAGTTGAGCTTCCGCGCTGATTCAGCTGGCTAAGAGCTGGGGGTATCTCGATTGAGAGATCCTCAATATCTTTACCCCCTGGGGCGAATAAACAAGTTAGTTTTTTGGGGTTGGCCGATCGTTGGGAATCTATAGGACCAAATACAGCGGCGCGAAGGCGAATGGAGAAGAAGAAGAAGAAGAAGAAGAGATTCTGCAACTTGCTTGCGGCAGAAGAAAATTGATTAATTTTTTTCCTCCGCGAAGCCAAATTGATCGCATTCAGAGGGGAGGGGGGCGGTCCGGCTCCTCCGGTTCTCTTTTTTGCCTCGCGCTCTCTCTCTCTAGCTCTTTCTCTTCATCTTGCTCCGGGCATATGTGCCATGCTGGTGCGAGTTCGTGTTGTGTGTCCAAGAGTGGAGAGAGAGACAGAGAGATTGAGGATGGGGAACTTCGGGTCCGGGTGACCCCAAGCCTTAAATGAGCGGCTCAGATTGCCGCAGGGATACGGTTTGAGTGCGTGAGTGAGCCCGTGCTTCATGCCTTACATCGAGGCTAATTTTCCCGCTCTCCCGTTGATACAAAATTTTAAAATGAAGCATTTTATGCTTTCTTGACTACTCTTAAGTAGCTTTTGAAAGTTCAGGACACCCCAAAAGTTATAGACAGAAGTTCTAGACAAAGTTATAGACAAAAGTTCATAGACAGAATACACGGCACCGTAGATTAGATCGAGTTGAATCCTAGAGCTATTTCCCGGAAAACATACTTTGTGTAATAAATTTCTTGTTTCTTTATTACACCTGCCCCGATTGGGCCAGATGTGCAACCGACAGCTCAGCCGCAGCTATTTGCGCGGCCCATCTGAAGGCTGCGTATGGCTGTTCAGTCCAAGGACTGGGGGGTCGCCACACACCCTCAATTACCCCAGCTAATGCTGGGCACCCATTTTACAGCTGGGTGAACTGAAGCAATGCAGAGCTAAGTGTCTTGCTTAAGGACACTGCAGCAAAACATACTCACTATGATCATACAGAACTACAACTAATTAATTAACTACATGCCTTAGAACGCCTTCCACTAGGCGAAAATAGAACGACTCTCTAAGACAGCTGAGTGGGGCAATGTTTTGAGCATTTAGAAATTCCGAAAATGCAAGATTAATGACTCTGTAAAATAAATAGAAGCCAAGCAAAACATCTAAAAAATGCTGCTCAAATTACACTCAAAGTGCTGTAAGCCATTCTTTAAGTAAATTTGTAAACGATATTTTATTACCCAAACGTTTTGATTGTAAAAACTAACCAACAGAGCAAAACAAATCAGGCACGAGAAAAAAGTTTCAAAATTGAAATTCCTTTTTAAGCTACGATTTCATATGCCCCATGTACTAAGAGATACTCAGTGGATTTTCCCGTCTCTCTGACTGCAGTTGATGTTCCGGCTCTGCGACTGCAGTTGATGTTCCCGTCTCTGCGGCTGCAGTTGATGTTCCCGTCTCTGCGACTGCAGTTGATGTTCCCGTCTCTGCGGCTGCAGTTGATGTTCCCGTCTCTGTGACTGCAGTTGATGTTCCCGTCTCTGCGGCTGCAGTTGATGTTCCCGTCTCTGCGACTGCAGTTGATGTTCCCGTCTCTGCGGCTGCAGTTGATGTTCCCGTCTCTGTGACTGCAGTTGATGTTCCCGTCTCTGCGACTGCAGTTGATGTTCCCGTCTCTGCGGCTGCAGTTGATATTCCTGGCTCTGTTTCTTTGAGTCTCTCTGGTGTTTTTCGTAGTGTTTCCGTTTTTTAGCCTATCGAAGCAAATATACTTTTAAGTAATGCAACAACGCAGACAAAATGAATAAAATGTGCTGTGTGGTGTGAAATGTGCAGCCTCGCTGTTGTCCAGCAGCCAGATGCTTGTGTCGCGTGTAAAAAGCATAAAAGCCCGGACTGCAGATGATCAAGTAGCATTCCTTGGGATTGGAACAATGTGCGCTGTGTTCCAAAGTTGCGCGACCTCGGAAACCGCACGCAGAGGAAGCGAGCTGGCAGCCGAATTTGACGGCAACGGCTTCTCTTTCCGTCTGAGAATCTCCACGGGCTGAGGCTGACAGTGCGCGGCTTGCGTAGGCAATCGGTCGCAGGCTGCCGTCGGGCTGCTGTTGCCTGAAGATCGCACCGTGTCCGCCACCTGTTTGCCACCGACGTAGAGTAGAATCTCTCGCTGCTGACCTGCATCTGTTATGCCGCATGCATCGTGCCGAAAGGTTATGCGGCTCTTTCTGAGTAGCCGATGGGGGGGCATCTGTAGAGGCACAGAGAGTCCTGCTTGGCAGCGGTGCCAATGTAGACTGGCTTTAGAGGTAAGAAAAGGCTTGGCCACTACACGGCATTGAATGCCATTATATATCTCGATATTTATTGTAACACGATATAAAAGTGTAAAAGCGTGCATTAAACGCTAAAAGCGTGCTCAAATGAATGATTCCTGCACGGTCACGAGTGCGGGAATGACATGAAGGAATCCCATTGTCGGATGATTCATCGTGCAGGAATGCACAAAACCGTGCAGGAATGCATTTCTGCGCCTAATGCTTTTTCAGTGAGATTTTACCATAGACATCCCAAGGACCACTCCTTAAGACATCCATTCCTGTACGCAAAAGAGTGCAAGAATGCCATTCCTGCATGGAAAATCAGCCGACAATGGGATTCCTTCATGTCATTCCCGCACTCGTATATTCTTCTGAAAATGTCCCTTCTACTGAAGACTGAAGTCTAAAACTTGTTACTAAGGCTAATACCTTTTTAATTTTCGTCTACAACTAACTAAATAGACTTCGTAAATTTTACTAGCAAATAGAATAGCTCAGTAGTAAGAGTAGCTCAAATCCAGCTGATCGAATAAGTTAAGCAGAGAAAAGAATGCCGCGAATTCAAAATGGCAAGCCAGTTTTTATTCAGAGTTTCACAGCTTATACATTTAGCTACACTTACTGTTATTCACTTGGCTTATTGGTTGTCTCTCTGAGCGCATCGGTCATGATCCAGCTCTTTTGCGCTGGAGGACAGACGCACCAAACACATCTTCAGATCCGTCTGCAACTGAGAGCTTCTACGAGTAACACAATGCTCTGATATTGACCAGCTGGACTCCCTGAACCTCATCATTGTCACAGGCGACTTCAACGCTCCCCTCCCGGTTGACGGCCGACTGGTGAAAAATCGCTGCTGCTCAGCTCACAAGTTTCCTTTTTGACTTCATTCATTCTCGCGACCCGATGGCGGCAAATGGCTGCCTTCGCCAAAGCCTCAGTGCTCTACCAACTTTTCATGACCCAAATGGTAGCAGCACCGCCTCGACTATATTCTCTGCCCAATGTCGCAGAGAGCTCGTCTCCGAGCCGTTCGTAGCATCACCCTGAAATGCATCTCATCCAACCATACTCTCCTGTGCTGCAGACTGGACCTACGCTGGCATCGCTTCAGGAAGCCGACCAGTCCCCTGCCCTACTGGGGTGCACTTTACAACTCTGAAATCAGATCGAACTTCCTGCGACAACTCAATGACTCGGGGCTCCGCCTTGACAGCAACTACGACAGCTTCTCTGCAGCAGAACCGCGGCACTGCCAACATTGCTGCCTCCACCGCGGCTGAGGCACTGCAAGCTGCCCACATCCAAGCTGGTGAGCTGTCCACCCAAGAAGCTGTGACGGAGATCAAGGCTGCCACTGACAACTGCCCTCATACTGCGCCTTGGAGCACCATCAACCGCCTCACAGGCGGCGAGCCACACCGAATGCTATCACCAACGCTGATCCCATCGAACACCGCCTACAGCTGATTGCGGGCCACTTCCATCTTGTACTCAATGCCCCAGCTCCCAGCGCTGCTCTCCGCCCACTTGCTGACTCTCCAACTGCCTGTCCATCCGACTTCAATTGCGCTCCGATCTCCATGGATGAAGTCTCCAAGGCCCTAAGAACCATGCGGGCTGATGCAGCAGCGGAAATCGATGACAGCTTACCGCGTGTCTTGAAGATGCCTGTCATCACCGGAATCCTCAACCGCTCTTGCCGTCTGGTCGGGGACTCAACTGCTAGTGCCCCAGAGCGATGGAGAACTTTCTGAGATCGCGGCCGGCCATTCCCAGGAAGAGCAACTCCAGCGGCCTCGACAACTTGCGTGGCATCGCCCAAGAGTGCACTCTGGCCAAAGTCCTTAACACCATCCTACGAAACCGCATTCAACCCATCATCAACCAGATGCTTCTCAACACCCATAGCGGCTTTCGACATGGACGGTCGACAACAGAACAAGTCGCTGCGATCCGGTGCATCATTGACACGTGCGAGACTCGCCAAAAAGTGGTGTCAATTGTTTTTGTAGATTTCTGAAAAGCTTTTGACTCCGTCAGCCAGGCGGCAACTGCCTGGCTCCTCCAGCAGCATGGAGTTCCTCAGCTGCTGGTTCAGACTATCATGGACCTCTACAGCTCGTCCAAGGCTTTTGTCCAGACTGACCATGGCCCTGCATTTGAAATTGCCACCACCTCCGGGGTCCTGCAAGGTGAAACTTTATCCCCGTTTCTATACGTTATCCTGTTTGACTATGTCATGCGGCTATGAAGTGGTATCGAGTATCCGGTGGGGGGGGGGGGCATCGATCTGTAGAGGCACAGACAGTCCTACTTGGCAGCGATGCCAATGTAGACTGGCTTTAGAGTTAAGAAAGGGCTTGGCCACTATACATGGCATTGAGAGCCAATATATATCTATTTAGTGATCGATATTTGCGTGGGATAGAGTTACGTCTAGTAAATAAGAAGCGTGCAAGCTGATTGGCTGCAGGGTGAAAGGGGGGGGCAGACTTTGCACAACTGAGGGGCAGAGAGTGGTAAACGGTGTAGGCTAACAAGCCGCCTCCGAGAGCGCAGTAGTCTGATAGTCCAGTACAGGAGGCCGCCTTATTGGCTCCAAGGTCTTGGCTTACCTGTCCTTAAAAGTCCTTATAATGGCGTCACAAGAAACGTCCACTCTGTCAATGTAGCTCTATGAAATGAAGTAACGATGTAGAATTGGTAGCACCAGCCTATGGACTAAATTCTAGTTTGAGTTAGAACATTTTCTTTTTACTTTATAGGAAGCTGACTATTTAAGCAAAGCCCTGCCTCGCTTCCAGTAAAGTGAGAAGCATTTTAACTCTGCTTACCATGTTGCTATGAGCACAGAGCTTCATCCAATGCAGCAAATTTCCCGTGGGTCGCCGCTCCAGTTTGCTATTTAAGCAAACAATTGCAAGAAAATGGAACCCTGTGTTGATCTTACATTGCTCCCATGGCAACAGCTCTGCTCAGGAAGAAAAAGCAGCAGAAAGTATAGGAATATTTGTTCATCCTGGCAAGCCCCACTATTCACACATATAAAGCTCTAGTTTGTGGAAATCCGAGGAGCAGCCTGGTAGACTCAGAGAGACTCAAATCCAGCAGTCGAATACTAAAAACCATAATGCCTGTCAAAGTGTCGATGTACACCCTCGTGGGAGCCGTCTTCGTCTTGACTATCGGTACGTACATACTCACCTGTCGGATTGTAATTTGTTGCTGAGAAGCTTTTCAGTGTGATGTTGAGCGTCTATGAGATAAGGTCGTTCTGAATAGTCCGTATAATTAGGTGCGCCTTTATTTTCTACATGTATATTGATAACTGCATACTATTACATCACGAGTATATCAGAGCAAATGTTAATTGAGGCAGTACTGATTTATAAAGTTCAGTTTACAAATAATATTTTATTTGTTTGATTCCCGGAAACCCGCAGTTCCATGCTCGGCCATAGACTGCTACTTCTACATGCACTACGGGGTTGACGCCAGAGGCACCACCACCCCCGTGCAGTGCGCTTCATCAATTACCAGCTGCGCCAGAACTGTTGGAAGCGTTCTGACGTATAATCCTTCTTGGAAGGTCAACTACACGGTTACGGTATGTAGAATCGATTGCTTGTGGTGCGCAGGTGTACACCCAGCTCTGTCGATAAAGAGACAGACAGAGAAACAGACAGACAGACAGACAGACAGACAGACAGACAGACAGACAGACAGACAGACAGACAGACAGACAGACAGACAGACAGACAGACAGACAGACAGACAGACAGACAGACAGACAGACAGACAGACAGACAGACAGACAGACATACAGACAGACAGACAGGCAGACAGACAGACAGACAGACAGACAGACAGACAGACAGGCAGACAGACAGACAGACAGACAGACAGACAGACATACAGACAGACAGACAGACAGACAGGCAGACACTAATCAAGCATCAGCCAACACCTACAGACTGCAGTCGGAGGCTGCGGAATCTGCCAAGCGAGTCCCGGTGTGGACTGCAGGAACTGCACAACCAATTTGTGCAACGGCGCTGAGCCGCGGATCAGCCTGAGCCGATGGATGCTTCTAGCGGCCTCTGCCGTCGCCACGGCTGCTTTCATGCTGCCTTAAATCTGTTGTGCAAAGCTGCCCCCGCTGCAGTTAAATATGGTCAGTTAAAACGCACTACTTGGCGACCTAATGCATGACGTAATTATTTGCATGATCCCAACATAGCACGCAGAAAAGTTTTGCTATTTCGTACGCTCTTAAATCAACTCTTACTGCAAATACATGTGCATGCAGGTGTAGTGTAGCTCTCTCTTTTCGAACTTCGTCGTGTGTTTAATATTTTATTTTATTCTTTTGTTTTTATCAGCCACTGTTCTTAATTACCGTCCCGTAGCCCCACTCTCTCGTAAACATTCTACTGAAGTCGAAAACTTTTTACTGTGGTAATTAGCTTGTACCTTTTTATTTTTCGTTTACGACTATTTAAATATACAAAATTCTTTCGTAGCTTTTTCTAGCTAATAAAATCAACAGCTGCATTATAACAAATTCAAAATAACGTCTTTTTATATTATGCTGCACTATAAAACGTGTAAGATCGCGCAAAATCTTGCGATTAAATTAGTGAGTGAGTGGGCCTTTTTATATTGCTTGTTCTGGTTCCAGAACCGGAACCAATTTGTGAAGTATAACTTTTTGTCTCCATAACTAGAGGAAGATACGTGCTAAAAAGTTTTTATTATTGAATGACAATCACCAAGAAGAAAGTGAAAAATCGTGCAAAGTGAGGCTGTTAAGGCAGTCAAATATTAACAGAGTTTAATAGTTATACTGCTGTTTTTCTTGGAATTCCGAACCGATTCTGGTTCTGGAATTGGTAATATGAAAAGGCCCAATGAGTGTGGGAAATATTGATTTTTTAAATCCACAATTCGCTAATTACTAAGTTTTTCAGATCTTCGTTTGTAAAGATCGGTGGCTATAAAATCCTGTTGAGAATAAAGTAAGAGGGAAAGAATGCCGAATTCAAAATGGCAAGCTACTAGTTTTCGTTTAGAATTTCGACGTAGCTACTCTAGTAAGCTTACACAATTCACCAAGTGTATTCACTTAGCTTATGCACATGGGTAGTTGTCAAGTTTTATGCTTTTAAACACTTTCAATATTTTGAAGTGCCAGTGGAAACCGACAGCTGAAAAGCCACATGTAAAGGAAGCCATATAATGACTAAGTTTATAGAGTATTTTTTCATGGAAGCTTTTGTCCTGCTTGGGAAATGTTTTGGTTGCTATATGACGTCTCTGCAGTTGAAATTTTATTAGCTAGCTGTGTTGGATATCGATCGAATGTCCGGCGGGAATAACTTTTCAGTCCAACTATTCAAGTGCCGAGATAATTGTTAAGAATCAACAATACTTTTTTCTTGTGCATAAACACGGAAAGAATACGACGTACATTTCTTACATGTACCTATTAGATCGTGCATGTAAAATGCATGAAAAAATATAGACACGATGATGGCTTATGTGTGTGTGTGCTACATGTAATTTAAACATGTCAATATATATTACCGATAACAGGGTATCTTTTTAAAGAATTGCAGAGTTCGTTTTAAAGTCAATTGATTCTCTATGGAAAATACGAGTGTATAATAGTGCGTGCCCGAAGTTTCCACGTTGCTGACAAATATGCATGCATGTACTCGATCTTGCATGTACATGTATATAATAACATCGACAAAGGTTCGGCCTTTTTTAAGCCTATAGCTTCGGGCCTCAGAATTCAGAAATGAATCACTTAGAACTCTGGCCTCTCACTCCTGTCAGATGGTCAGCCCCATGGTAGCTAGATTGTGGGCGAGCAGCAAGGTCCTATAGCTAAGAGAAGACAGCGAGAGACAAGCAGGGAGAATTTGAAAGGTAAAGATAGCTAATCCGCAGATTAATAACTAACCCGCTGCCACCAGTCCGTGCGCCCCGGCTCACCAAACCGGAGCTGTCGAAATCGGACTTCCGACTAGAGGGGCACTGCACTTACCTGCCATCTAGTGTCTTTTAGCTGTCTAATCTCGAAGTCATAGCCGAATAGAAGGGACGCTGCTGGGACTAAGATCGCATTGGCCATGTAGGGACAGAGAGGACTTTTGCAGGGGGTTCTTGCGCTGGCGAGCCTTCATACTCTACTAAATGTACTATTTCATTACCAAATTCCCAGAAGTACATGTATAAGTACACGTAACTGCACGCTTTTGGCACTAAATGTGTTAACACGTCGACAGATAGCGATGATGTAGATGCATTGTCACTTTCGAAGATCGTTAGACAAATACTTAACTTACTTTAGCCGCTTGACTGCCTGTGACCGCGCCAAAGCGCCAGTCTGGCACTTAATTTGCATGCTTAACATAATGATCTCTTAGATCGACTGATTGACTGGGAACTGTGTCGCTTCCGGTCCACTGTGACCTCTGCCTCTAGATTTAGCCGCTCATCTCAGCTGGCATTGCGAAAAAGAAAGAAAACACTAAGTCTTTAACTTCCAGATTTACGAGTAACTTTCTCACTTAATCCGCAATCCTAAACACTTTAGATCGAGTTAGAGCAAATGGCTAATTTTAATATTAACTGACACTTCTGCCTCGAGATTGGCACACAAAAGCAAGTAAGCAAAAGTGCAAATCCTATCAGACTACCCAGGAAGGGATCAGACAAAGGGTGCACACAGTTAAGCAGGTCAAGAAAGCCTCTCACCAAGCCAGTCAGAGGACCTATCTGCCGGTAGCCAATATTGATGATGCTTCTCAGGGGGAACTTGGCTGTTGAAGCCGAAACTGCCGGGGGAAGGGGGCTCAGATGCCGAAGGGGCAGCCGGAACAAGATACCAGCAAGTCCGGAAACACCCGAAGGGTCGGGGAAGCAGCAGGAGCGGGGGTGGGGGTTACTCGAGCGCGGGTCGAGTTGCCGCCTTTTATAGCTCTCACGCGGCCGATTTGTTATAACGCACGCCGAATTTTCCGATTGGCTGAGAGCTTTTGTTAAAATAGGCGCCAAATTTTCTGATTAGTCGAGCCGGGGGCAGTCAGGTCGACTCTGATTGGCTGAGCTCAAGACCCCAAAACCTACCCCACCATGTGGCCTTCAGACCCCAGGGAAGTTGACAGGTGCGGTCATAAATCATAAGCAAAACATAATAAAAGTCACTTGTCTAGACATCCTGGCGCCAAAAGTGACAGCAAAACGCCCATAAATCAAAGGAGAAAGCTGGAAAGACCTCTTTGACCCAGACAGGCTGGAGCCAAAAGTGACAGCTAGACGGCCATAAATCACTGAAAACAGAAAAAAAGCAACAAATCTGGGGGTCAGAACGAGGTGGAAAACGTTCCTCCCAGACTTAGTGTCGCCTGTCTAGATAGACTGTTGGAGGTCAATCCATCTCAAACCCAGACAGTCTGACCTTCAAATGTGCGTAAACAATCCAAAATTAGAATTCTAAGAGAAGTACATTGAGTTTCTAACATAACTAATAATGGCATAAAATAATATAGAACTTAGCCTAGATGAGAGAATGGAGAGAAATTCCTAAGCTAGCCTACTGACAGTAGGGGAAAAGCGCATCGAAGCAAAATGTGCGGTTCTAAGATTGAAAAAAGGTGCGTCCTCATCAAATGTAAAAGTATAATACATTGCATTGCGTCGCCGACGTCGGGTTGCTGTACAGAGATAGAGAATGGCTTATACACAGAATGAATCGGCCGGCCGGTTCTTTAAATATAGGATTCAATAGTTGTATAGAGTGCCTAAATGTCTAGGTCACGAGTGCGCCTTGAACAATTCCTTCATCCATGAAATTGTAACACGATATATACTTCTCGTGCATTAAATGACTCCAGCCAATACGCGATCACGATCGCCATTTAAGCAGTTCTGCCGCAGCTGCTGGCATGGCTATGCACCGCGTAAATCATATAAATATGTAGGTTTTTGTATGACAGCTAGGTTTTTTCCTGTTATATCTTCTGCTCACATGCCAAAAAGACTTTCTAACACACTGGCCTCCAAAAAAACTTATTATGAGTGTGATCGAGGCCCACACATCTCCTACTAGGATTCTCTGCTGTATACCGCAAAATTATTCAAGACAATACATGCATGTATAACTTGTACATATTACATGTGCATGTACTTTAATAGTCAAACAAGCACAGCTGTTATTTTAGTTTACAAAAAGCAGAGCAATGCATAGTTTGAGCGGGGCATGGAACTTTATCGCTCAAGCAGTTTTTCTCTGTGCCGTTGTTAGGCAACATATAATCTGCACCCACCCCCACCAATTAATTGCGTTTGTACAGCGAGTCAACTGTCACGCCTTCTGGCTTGGCCCTCAAACCTCCAGCTTTGTTATCTGTTCGTATCTGTATTTAGTGTAAAGCTGGTCTGACTGAATAGCCCCGGCCGAGACAAGAGGAGGCCGCCGTTTTTCTGCTGCGATGTAAGCTGCACTTTCCAGTTCTTATACACATTTTGATCGTATATCGATCATATTGCAATTTCCTCCAGTGCTCTTAACAATTACAGGAGCGCATCAATGTATCTTTCACTTCAACCGGCCTTCTCATTACTACTATAATTTATGCGCCGAATTGGTACACTGTTTTTAATTACATAAAAGTACATTTAGCAACGTGTGGATCGTATTCTTACGGGTTTACTCTACGAAAGTCGTCAGTTTAAAAAAATTAAAAGGTTATAAATAGCGGTATGTTAATTTCTTGATAAAAAAAGCAAAGTAGGCGTAGCAAATGTAAAGGAAAGTTTGTATTAGCAGGCGAAAAAAAAATCTTTTGTTTTTTGTTAATAAAATCTAGTCCACTTTTTTAATATGCCTTTCAGTTGATCGAATAGTACGAATCGAAAAAAAAATGAACTACATGAATCTATGATAATAACTGATTGTCGCACTGCTATATTCGTCAGTCTTTAAAGTAGATATAGGTAGTTCTGACAGCCAGCTTTTGCTACTAATCAGCGTGAACACAACAGAAAGTTTTACCACTCTCTAACTGATCTATCTAATCTTCTTTTCTATTAATTAAATTAAAGAAATTATAAAGAATGCCACCGAAGGCGGGAATTGGGAAGCCTAAATACTCAGAAGGTAGGCCTTTCATACTGCGCACACTGCATGTAGATTAAATTAGAAATTATAATTTATAGTAAAGCTGGACCTAGACTCTATTGAAGGGTTATGTTATGAAGAGACTCCAATGATATTTTGAAAGTTTATTATTTTAGGTTTTTTATTTGATATTGACTTTGTATTGATAAATTCAAATGCCAATGGTAAATAAAAGCTGATAATGAAATTATAAATAACAATAAGTAATTGCCTTTTTAGCCTTAGTTTTATGTTGTAGTATCAAAGATAACATAGGCCTAGGCTAGTTTTCACTGTATTATATTTATAGTTCAACATATTTGTTATCATTCCTATGAAAGCTAGATATAGGGCCTAATTTAAAAAAATAAAAACATTAAAAACAGGTAGATTAAAACAAAGATACTTCAGTAAACTGTATTATAGACTTAAAAACTTATAGATTATACTTAATAAATATAATAAAACACTAGGCCTAGCAAGCTCTAAATTTTATCAGTATGGAAAAGGTTTTAGATTCTCAATATGACAATAGTGATTAAGTTGTAGGTTTTTCTTTAATTTTGTTATTGACTAAGAGCAAGGCAGTGGTTCATTTGGTAGTTTATCAACAGAAATCAGATCGAAGAGAAAACAAGGGGAGAGAGTGATTCATGTCACTGCTGTTGCCATATATTTATAGATTTGTAACTGTCTTCCAGAAATTTCTAGAAAGATTGAGTGCATCTTAACAAAGCAATTAAAAACTTAAAGTTATATGTTACACAAATACGAGTAGAATATTAACAGTTTAGTAATAAATAATTATCTACTATTTATATGCGTATGTTATAGATAAGATGCTAACTTGAAGAAGTTTCTAGAAGTATAAATGTTTTTGACTTTTAGAAATCTAACAAAATTTCGAGAAAGTTATTAAAGTATGCTACAAAGTATTATTACTCTATAAAAAGCCAAAAGGATGAAGTATAATCTTTCAAAGGCAATGGGATGCTTGTTTTTTTCTATCTTAATTTGTAGTTATTTAAGCACTAGGTTATCTTCCTAGGGTTCAGATTGGTATAAGGCCACACTCCAGATCATGTAGTACATATGCCCAAAAATTCGGGCGTGCATTGGCCTTGTATGCCAAAATTAGGCGTGCATAATTGGTGTGCATCACTCCTGAGAAGAGAGTATGCGTGCACACCTGGCGTGCACTTTATAATGTGTAAAAGTTATTGTGAAGTAGAAAAAAATGAAAAAGTTTATTTTTAAGTGCAAATTTCAAGCTTTCTAGTTTTTTAAGCTCATAAAAAGGCATTTAAACAAATTTTTGCGTGTATAAATTTTCCACCATAAAATAGTATTGCTGAAAAAGCATAAAAAGCAACCAAATTATCTGTTAATAAGGGTCTATTATGCAGTTTAAAAATGATTTTATTGTCACAACATAAAAAAGGTCATTTATTGTTGCAACATCGCATATTTTTGAGAATGGGCATGCACTACATATTTTCTGGCGTGCATTTGTAATTATTCAATTTTTGTTCAGGCTTGCACCCAACATGATCCGGACTATGGGTATAAGGTAGTGTTTTGCCACAGCCATAGCTATGGCTATAGGATCTCATGGCAAATATGGTAAAATAGGTGCCTACAGCAGCTATGGATATGCCTACAGTAGCTAGCTGCTCTTACGGCTATGACTACAGAAATATGGTAGTTGTTGTCACATTCCATAGATTCCCATAGCCATAGTTATTAATGTTAAAAAATTGAAAAAATATTAGAAATAGGTAGAGTAAAACAAAGATACTTCTAGTAAACTGTATTATCAACTTAGAAACCTTTAAAATATACCTAAAAAAGTATAATAGAACACTAGCAAACTCTAATTTTTATTAATGTGAAAAAGTTCAGCATTAGTACTTTCATACGTTTCAATAATGATTAAGTATTGTTGCTCTAAAAAAAGATGAAATATAATCTTACAAAGGCAATTGAGTGTTTCTTTTATTTTTTTACCTACAGGAATATTGTTATATTGGGGTCCCTACAGCTACAGAATATGGAGAATTGGAATAAGCCATAGTTTTGCTTATGGCTATGGCTACAGTACATGGACCCTCCATATGGCAGAACACTAGTATAAGGCCAAGATGGCCACAACATTGAACATACATGCGCAACCTCCAAAATGCGACATAGTTTTTGGCCAAAAATGCAACTTACATGTAAAAAACCTAACACAAAATTAACGCAACTTTGGGTAAACAGCAGGAGTAACTATGACTGTCTTATCGAGTCAAAATGTCTTGTCAGCTACTTAGTACTACTACTTTGATATTTTTGGGATGGGCATTTTTGCAACTTCCTTGGTTGGCTGCCAAATTGATCAGCCAAATTGGCCAACTTGGCCAACTATTGCACATGTATGACATTGAATCTCAATTATATTTACTCTTTCTACCATTAATCAGCAACTTAATAGTTATTGTTATATTAATTATTATTTTTAATCAATAATACTCATAAATACTAACACAATAAAAGATTTGAAACTAAGTACCCATAATACAAAAATGTTATCTTTTTTACTGTTTGTGTCAATTTATTCTCTATCATTATATCTACCCAATTTGTCACTATCAGTTTATCAGAATATTCAACAAAGTATTTATTTTGTGCTAGGCTATTTGCTTTATTTAGTTGTTAAATATCTATATGTTAGTCTAAAATAAAAGCTAAAGCCAAAGGGAGTGATTATATCATGTAATATAATTCCATTATAGCATCTATCTCTCTAAGACTTGAAGATCTATAATTAAAACAAGTTACTACCAATAGGAAATGAGTGAAATATATAGACATAGGCTTATTATTATCTATTTAGACATTTAGAGCTGTGGCTTTCTTGGTATATGGCTATCTTGGTCATGCGCCATTGGTCATATATTTATGAAAGCCTCTGGATCATGTAGTAGTATATGCTGGAACAAGAATCCTATCTTAGCTAAATGTATGCCAGTGTATGCAAAAAGCAAAAACTTTCCCTTAAATGTATGCCAATAATTCCACCTAAAAAGGTCATTCAGTTTTTATAAGTAGAGTTTCCTAAGAAAGGCTTTTGTATGAAAAGTCTTTAAAATGTTACAAATATTTTCATTTTAAACAAACTTGAATTAAACCTACAGAAATAGAGTTATTTGCAAAATGTAAATTCTTAACAATAATTTATACTAATTTTATTTATTATTTGTTAAAGAAGCAAAAAGTTTATCACTGACTTTCTAGACTATACAAATTTTCTGTAGTAGTACTATACAAACCCTCTGGAGTCTGGTTATCTTCTTGATTCAAAATATTTTGTTTCCTAGACTTTTTGTTAAAACTATGGCTACAGCTACTGGAACTACAAGAATATGGTAATATGGGAGTCCCTACAGCTATAGAGTATGGAGAATTTGAATAAGCCATAGTTTTGCTTATGGCTTTGGCTACAGCACATGGACCCCCTTATAGCAGAACACTATAGTTTATAGCATATAAAGTACCCAAAATGTCTTTGCAGTAGTATATTATATTTACATAGATTTTTCTTTATAGTGCCAATGAACATTGTTTCTTAAATGGTAGAAAGAATATTTGTCATATTATAGCTTGTAACTTGTAGAATATATACTAGTTTAGTAATTATTTTGTGTGTATATGTCTTAAATGAAAGAAATATAATGACTTTGTTTGCTAACAATTTCTCTCTTAAAATATAATTTTAGGAGAAAAAATTCTATGCTTTCATGGACCACTTTTATATGAAGCTAAGGTGAGCATTTTTATTGATATTTTTGTATGTATTGCTCCATAAATATGATTTTAAGTTGAATGCTTAAACATTTTTTCAGTGCCTCAGTGTTGATGTCAAAGATGGTCACATTAAGTACTTTGTGCATTATCAAGGCTGGAATAAGAAGTAAGTTATGATTATTTGAAGTACATTTTTAACTGTTCTTCTTCATTATATTTAAGAATGGAATACAATTTTTTTATTAAACTCACATTTAGCTTCTCCTTGCAATAAGCTCAGCAATTCCCCCAGTAAGCCTTGCCATCTCGGCAATTTCCCTAGTAAGCCTTGACATCTCAGCAATTCCCTGTAAGCCTTGACATCTCAGCAATTCCCCCAGTAAGCCTTGACATCTCAGCAATTCCCTGTAAGCCTTGACATCTCAGCAATTCCCCCGTAAGCTTTGACATCTCAGCAATTCCCCCTGTAAGTCTTGACATCTCAGCAATTCCATGTAAGCCTTGACATCTCAGCAATTCCCTGTAAGCCTTGACATCTCAGCAATTCCCCCAGTAAGCCTTGACATCTCAGCAATTCCCCCTGTAAGCCTTGACATCTCAGCAATTCCCTGTAAGCCTTGACATCTCAGCAATTCCCCCAGTAAGCCTTGACATCTCAGCAATTCCCCCTGTAAGCCTTGACATCTCAGAAATTCCCCAGTAAGCCTTGACATCTCAGCAATTCCCCCTGTAAGCCTTGACATCTCAGAAATTCCCCAGTAAGCCTTGAAATCTTGGCCATTCCTCCAAGTCTTGTCATCTCAGCATTCTTCTGTTAGCTGTCTTCTGTAACTATGTATAATGATTTTAGTTGCTCCTGTTGAATTAGGTGTAGTGCGGCTCTGAGCTCTTCTAAGGGTCTTAAAGGGTAACTCACAGGTTGAACGCATAGCTGCCAAGCAGGCCCTGTCAAACTGTCAATCTCGCCAATTGCGCAGCTGGGACGAATGGGTCGGCGACGCTCGCATTATGAAATTCAACGCGGTCGGCCTGCAGAAGCAGAAAGAATTGAAAGAGTTCTATTCAAAGCCGGGCAAGAAAGTCAAAGGTCTGCGCAAGTCGGACCTGCTCAATCAGGAGTATCCGCCGCCAGAGGCGCTCCGCCGGCTAGAGGAAGCTGCGAGCAACGATGGAGCTGCTTCCGCTTCATCGTCCAGTTCGCAGCCGCCGAAGCAGCCACCGCCAAAGCAGCAGCCTCCGTCAAAGCAGCTGCCTCCGCCGCCGCCGCTTCCACCTCCAGCTGCGGCCGCATCAACAACAAGCAAGCGCTCGGCCAGAGAGTCTCTGTCCTCTGCCGTGGCCGATCCGGATGCCTCAGCGTCCGAATCCAGTGGTACGGGAGGCGCTTTTGGCGGCGGCACCGGCAAACGACTGCGCATTCAGATTGAACTGTCCAGGCCGCTGAAGCTGTGGCTGGCCGATGATGCGGATCTGGTCTGCAAGCAGAAACGACTGCTGGCCCTGCCGCCTCCGCCTTCGCAAACGGTTGGCTTTTAATTTGATTTTTTAAGTCTATCAAACTACCGTCTGAATCTGCCATTCTCAGCATTCAGTCTGCCGTCTGAACCTGCCATTCTCAGTATTCAATCTGCCATCTGAATCTGCCATTCTCAGTATTCAATCTGCCGATCTTCCGTCTGAATCTGCCATTCTCAGTATTCAATCTGCCGATCTTCCGTCTGAATCTGCCATTCTCAGCATTCAGTCTGCCGTCTGAATCTGCCATTCTCAGCATTCAGTCTGCCGTCTGAATCTGCCATTCTCAGCATTCAGTCTGCCGTCTGAACCTGCCATTCTCAGTATTCAATCTGCCATCTGAATCTGCCATTCTCAGTATTCAATCTGCCGATCTTCCGTCTGAATCTGCCATTCTCAGTATTCAATCTGCCGATCTGCCGTCTGAACCTGCCATTCTCAGTATTCAATCTGCCGATCTTCCGTCTGAATCTGCCATTCTCAGTATTCAATCTGCCGTCTGAATCTGCCATTCTCAGCATTCAGTCTGCCGTCTGAATCTGCCATTCTCAGCATTCAGTCTGCCGTCTGAACCTGCCATTCTCAGTATTCAATCTGCCGATCTGCCGTCTGAATCTGCCATTCTCAGCATTCAGTCTGCCGTCTGAACCTGCCATTCTCAGTATTCAATCTGCCGTCTGAATCTGCCATTCTCAGTATTCAATCTGCCGATCTTCCGTCTGAATCTGCCATTCTCAGTATTCAATCTGCCGATCTGCCGTCTGAACCTGCCATTCTCAGTATTCAATCTGCCGATCTTCCGTCTGAATCTGCCATTCTCAGTATTCAATCTGCCGATCTGCCGTCTGAATCTGCCATTCTCAGCATTCAATCTGCCATCTGAATCTGCCATTCTCAGCATTCAATCTGCCGTCTCAATCTGCTACTCCCTGTATTAAGTGTGTCAAACTGCCATCTGAATCTGCTACTCCCTGTATTCAAGTGTGTCAAACTGCCATCTGAATCTGCTACTCCCTGTATTCAAGTGTGTCAAACTTCCATCTGAATCTGCTACTCCCTGTATTCAAGTGTGTCAAACTGCCATCTGAATCTGCTACTCCCTGTATTCAAGTGTGTCAAACTTCCATCTGAATCTGCTACTCCCTGTATTCAAGTGTGTCAAACTGCCATCTAAATCTGCTACTCCCTGTATTCAAGTGTGTCAAACTGCCAGATTCACCATTAGTATCTGTCAATTTCGCCCAGGTGTCCGGCATTCTCGGCCGATTCGTGACCACCCAATCGGCTATCAGCAATGCTGACGATCTGGAACGAGAACGCCTGTCCGAATTCGTAGCCGGCCTGCAGAGCTACTTCAACACGGTGCTGAACAGTCAGCTGCTGTACAGCAATGAGCGACAGCAGTTCTCTTCTCTGTTGAAGAGTCACAGAACGGCGATGCCAGCCAGTCTGTACGGCTGCATGCATCTGCTGAGGCTGTTTGTCCGACTGGGCGATCTGTTATCGCATACTAAACTGGATTTGAAGTGCTTGAATACGCTGTTGGATTATTGCGACGCTTTTCTACTGTGAGTAGTCTATTGCAGCTGGATTATTATATGCATTAGGAAAAAATTGCCTTTAATAGGGATAGATATTTAAGTCTGGATCAAGTTGCTCCTCTAGGGGGGGGGAGAATGTCTCCCAGTCTGATTCATGGACAGCTGCAGTAGACGCTTGCTACACTGGTTTTTCTTAGAAATGACCTGTAAAGCCTGGAATTTGTCTAGAGAACGCATCCTGAGTACAGACGCTCATACTCACTCATACACTCAGACGGTGTACAACGGCCCTTTGACTTTCTAATTGTTGTGTCTCATGGAAGTGGCATGACCCTCATATGGGTGTGAATTGCATATGGGTGGACGGGCTTACCGCTGAGTTGCTCCACACCAGACCAACACCATATTCGAGCATGTTTATCTTATCCTGCGCTTGTAAATCCAGCTCTCTCTCGGTGTTAATCCAGTGCCTGCTTTAAGTACGACATCGCCATAAAGATTATCGGATTTAGTCGGCTGGATTTCGGGATAATGCAAAGATTATTGAATATATCGGAACCTCGGGCGTCTTCCGATGTTCGTCTTCCGAACATCAGGCGTGAATATTCGGGTGTACATGTACACTGCAGCAGCTCCTACTTACTAATATTGATTACACCTGCTCTAATGGCCAGATGGGCAACCGACAGCTCAGCCGCAGCTATTGCGCGGCGCATCTGAAGGCTGCGTACGGCTGTTCAGTCCAAGGACTGGAGGGTCGCCATATTCACCCTCAATTACCCCAGCCAATGCTGGCACCCATTTTACAGCTGGGTGAGCTGAAGCAATGCACAGAGTTAAGTGTCTTGCTTAAGGACACAAATTGTTCTTCGAGTGGGATCGGGAATCGAACCCCCGACCTTCAAGTCGTGAGTCCGACGCTCTGACCATTAGGCTGCAACCCCTACAATGCAGGTGCTCAGGAGTCAGGTGAACTCTGCAGAATTGCCGCAGCAATTGACTTGAGAAACAAATAGTGCTACATCACTACATTTAGGCAGGTATGTTTTGCTCAGTTATTAATTCTGTTGCACCTGTAATTTCAGCTTCCTGGAGCGAAACATGGACGTTTTTATGACGTCTGGCAGCTACGAGCCGCCGGACCCCAGGCTGGCATCCCAGCAGGCTTAGCGGTGCATATATGAATCTGCAAGTTTGTGACACAAATTAACCATTTTATTTGGCAGTCACACTGATAATAACATTAATCGCTATTGTTTATCATACTGTTAGTGTTAAATATTCAATATTGTAAAACTAAACGCATTTTTGTTTGTTTAAAAATTTTAACCAGCCTGTCTAACTTTATTTGCAGTATAATTAACTGTAATTAAGCATTTGTGCGCATGTTTTCCATTCATATGTCAATTTCTAGTAGTTGCTTGTTTGATGCTACGACTGTTGCGGAAAGCTTTGTAACAATACATAGCTGTGCAGTACTTCTTTGCACCAACTATAAAGCAAGCAAGGAGTTGCCCTTAGATAATTAAACACGGGTTTTCTACCTATTGTACCTTCACAGCTGTTTCCAAATTCGTCAGCAATGGAATCTATTTTGCATGTCCATTTACTTGGGGTGCTGAATTATAATTTTCTGGCTGGTCAGACCATCGATCAACCGTAATATATTGGTAGATATGAGATCCGGCATTTCCCTTTCCCTTGAAATCTGTTATAGAATAGAAAAAGCCCGGAAATACCGTATTATATGGCATAGTAAGAGAAATAAATGACCGATTGGATTCGAAAGACATTAAAAATATCTAAGACGCACTTTAAAGATCAACACGGATTGTGATTTACGGTCGTATTTGCTCAACCATATAACTAGATTGGTACTGTAGATTAAACTAGTTCGTATCTCGCGCTTATAGTAATTAAATATTTAGATTTCTGCATTAAATTTGGGGAGAAATCGAAGCTATGGGCTCGGAAACAGCGCAAAGCAGAAAACGGCAGTTGCAAATCAAGACAATTGAAAATGATTTTCTCTTAGGATTAAACAAAAAAACACCTTGTCCTCATTCTAAATGCAACCTACCTATAATAGAACATGTACAGAAGCTATGGGCTGCTTTTGAGTATGCTGCTTATAACCTGGCTTAAAACTCTTGTTTGCGAACACTATACCTTTTAAAGAATTTTTTGGACATAAGTGAAGTCAATTTAGTCATTAGTCAGCTCAGTCCTAGAAAAGTGAGTTTGATTTAGTCAGCACTCGGGGTTTACCATAGACTATAGTAAAGAAATGAAATCGATTTAGTCGAGTTCCACGTATTTAAACCCTTCCATGACTTGATTTTAGTCACAGTGAATTTTATTTAGTCATCATGGCGGCAGCTGCAGGCATTCACAGAGTCACTATCTCTGAGCAGGACCGGCGAAGACTCATCGACGCTTTTATTAGCAATGCCGATTGGCAGCAACTAGCGAGACAGCTAAACATCTCCCGTCAGTCTGCCAGAAATGTTATCGTTAAATACGAACAAAGTGGACGCGTCCAGGCCTCGAGACGAGGAGGAAATAAGCCAAAAGCTTTAACCGAAGCTATGCTCGACAGGCTTGTTGAATTTGTTGGTGAAACGCCCACCGCGACGCTCAATGACATGCGGCAACGCTTGATTGTGTTGTTCCCAGACTGGCAACCCTGCACCATTCAAACCATAAGCCGTGCTCTGGATCAAGCCGTATCAAGCAGGAACGAATGACGGAGCGTGCCATCTCCTCTGTGAAAGCATCACTGAAGCGATCGCTAACTCAAGTGGAGTTGCAGCGGCAGCTAGGCGACAGAAACGCTGCCAACGCACTTGAAATCACTCTGCAAGAACACCGCGCCCGCATTCTAGAGCGTGAGCTGGAGGCCAGTATGGCAGCTGTGACACAGCCTCATTGCGAAGCCTGGCATCGTGAGAGCCTTAGGTACATAACCCCGTTGCATTGCCATGGAAGACATCGTTAATTGAAAACTGAAGCGTCTTGTGTCTGTTCGTTTGCGTTCTTGTTTCACTACTTCTCTTCTCAAAGCTATAACGACTAAATAAAATTCACTTTGACTTAATACACCATTTTACCTCCTATTTTGAACAAAATCCTGTTCAAAAGAAACAAGCAGAACTTCAATTCAAACCAGTGACTTTGTTTCTTTTGAATTTCAAATCTGCGCATGCGCGTCATTTGGGGACAATTTTGGCCACAGACAGTCTGAATTGAAGTTCTTCTGTTTCAATAGAAAGGGGACTTTGTTTGAATTGAATTTCCGCAAGGGCTGATATTTCTTAAAGTGTTTGAATTGAAGTTCTGCTTGTTTCTTTTGAACAAGACTTTGTTCAAAATAGGAGGTAAAATGGTGTAAAAGTTACGAAAGACGGATTTAGAGGAACTCGACTAAATCGATTTCATTTCTTAACTATAGTAGTCTATGGTAAGCCCCGACTGCTGACTAAATCAAACTCACTTTTCTAGAACTGAGCTGACTAATGACTAAATTAACTTCACTTATGTCCAAAATTGTTAAAAGGTATATTTATGTCAGGGGTTGGCAAACTCCGACCCGCAAAGCCTCTCTATCCGGCCCTCGGGTCCTTTGAAACTTCACAATAGCGATGCGCCCCGCTCACGGTTTGCGTCTCTTCTCAGCCCTCTCTACAGTACTCTCTAATCTTCTCTCTTCTCCTCTCCTCTCCTCTCTCATCTCTCTCTTCTCTTCTCTCTCTCTTCTCTCCTCTCCTATCCTCTCCTCTCAATTATCTCATCTACCTCCAACTTCTTCATTTCTCTCTCCTCTCTCTTCTCTCTTCACTCCTAGTTCATCTCTCTTCTCGTATCCTCAAGAGCCAGGAAATAATTTACCTCAAGAGCCAGGCAAATGATGAAGCTCATAGCTGCGGGCCTGGTGAGAAAGAGAAAGGAAGAGAAGATACAAACTTTGAGTGGGTCGGATTGCTATTGTGAAGTTGAAAGGACCTGATCGGGTCCAGAGTTTGCCAACCCCTGTTTCAATGCTACAGGTGATTATTGCCGTTAAACAATTAAGTTAATATTTTCATTACCGATGCTGAATTCACTCCGTTTGCTGCATCAGATCCGAAGCTACACGATAATTTCAATCTTGCAGCCGCAAAGCACGGCCGGTATTTTCTGTCGCATGTTATTGCAGAAATCTTCCTTGGAAACAACAACAACCTGGTTCCTGTCCTCCTGAACTGCCGATTCCTCGATCGGCAGCATCGGGCAGCGAGTCTCAATCAGCTCGCTAGTCACCGCGCCCTGAATGTGCACCTCGAGGAAGCTGTAAATCCTGTCAAATATTGTGCCCCAGTCGCGACAGATGTCCTGCAGCAGCAAGATGGTCTCGTGCTTGTGCAGAAACCCTGGCGAAGTGCCGCAATAGAAATAGCAGATGTAGTGCAGAAAGTCAATAACGGAGGCCTGTTCTGGCTTCACAACACTGGATAGTGCAGCGAACATCCTCTTACTAGTCAGCACGTAGTCGTTCAGGGGTGCCGATTCGTCAATTAGCTCGATAATTTTCTCAAAGAACACGGTCATGTTATCCAGGTGCATCAGTTGCCACAGCCTGTGGAATTTACACTCATCCACGGCATCGGAAGGGGAATTCTGTGTAGACAGAAATACAGTTAGCTCAGTGAGGTTGGCCTTCACCATGGACTTCCATGGCAAGCTGGTCTTGCCGCCGCGCTGCTTCGCGAAATAAGAATTCGTTGTCAGATACTTGATGAAGAAGTTGCACACCATTTGTCCAGGAATTAGGCGCGAGTTTTCGCACATGAATGACAAACTTTTCCAGATTTTGTAAGCTGACGACTCTGATAGACTGATGTTCATTTTGGTTGAGTTACGGATTGAATAAACTAGACTAGAGTTTTTAAAAAGTAGAAATGCATTTCAATTGCATCAATCAATTTCATTTGATTTCAATTTCAATTGCTCTAATTGCATCAATAACAATAATTATTCACTAACTTCAGGTTTCGTCTATGGAAACTAGTTACGCTCGTGCTTTCTTTGGTGGAAAGGGCTGCGGGCGCCCCATATCCAGCTTTGAAGAGACTACATTTGTCTCTACATTTGACTACATTTGACTACATGTACATTGACACAAAAGCTACATGTACTTCACAACATGCATTGCACTCAGCCTAGTGGTCAGAGCGTCGGACGAAGGTCATGGGTTCGACTCCCGATTCCACAGGAACAATGTGTGTCCTTGAGCAAAAGACACTTACTCTGCATTGTCAGTTCAACCAACTGTAAAATGGGTGCCAGCATTAGCTGGGGTTATGGGGGTGTGCATGGCGACCCCCAGTCTGGACTGAACAGCCGTACGCAGCCTTCAGATGCGCTGCGCAATAGCTGCGGCTGAGCTGTCGGTCGCACATCTGGCCCAATTGCAGGGCAGGTGTAATCAATTATATTAATTATTATATTAGTTATACTGCATTCAGCAAGTTCCGCAGAGCAGTCTCAACAGCCGCAGGGACAGCTCCATCAGCTCAACGAGCCAGATAAGCGTGAGGCCCAGCCACATGGACAGCAGGCCGCCAACCTGACCGATCGTGGAGGCCAGAGTCTGCACCGGCTTGTCCACAACCTGGGCCACGTGGAAATTGTCTCGCGTGACCCGAACTGTGACGAAGCTGCGCGAGACCAAGCCGGTGCGGCTCAGGTAGTCCGCCGCGGCTGCTGGACCGCCCTGTTGATGCAGCCTCTTCACCTCCAAGTAGGCTTCTCGAACTTCGTCCTCAAGTGACCAGAAGGTGCGATTCTTTGGAGCTTTTCGCGTCAGGTTGATGGCCAAATTGGGGAGCAGCTCGCTCTCGAACAGGTGCAGCTGCATGGAGTGACGGGGCCACTGTGTCTGCGTGGCGGACGCCTGGTAGGACTGATAGTTACACGGCTGCGGGCACTGGCTGTGCGCCTCCTGGAAAATGAGTTTCATAGCGCAGCGCGTTCTGCGAAGGGCTTTGGACAGTCCTTCGGCGCTGAAGTTGTTGATGTCGCCGTCGAGTCGTTCGCATAGTCCAGATTGATTAGCCGAGCGGTGCAACAGGAAGGCAAAAGTGCAGTTGCACTGCTCCTCAATCTGCAGCTGGCCGAGCTGCTTCAGGCAGGCCTCGCGCGAGTAGGCGAAGCGTTCACCTCCGATGCTCAGAGACGACGGCGCGTTGAAGCTGCAGCTGCCGTACGGCCAGCCCAGCCGAGTCCAGTTGATGGTTTCGAAGCGAACCTGCGTGAGGGTGCCCGGATAGGCGTTGAATCCGTTCCTGCTCACGTCCGGGAACGAGCCTCTGGGGTGCAGCACGATGGTGGCGCCTCGCACCTGCGTGTTGACGTCCATCTTCATGCAGTCGTCGCATTTAACTTCCAGATCGTGGCCGAGGAACAGCCGCATCTCCAGCTCAATCACTGGATCCCGGACGTGCTCGCTGACAGTGTAGGTGAAGCAGTTCAGCCAGTTCTGGTGGTAGATCCTCCGCCACTCGCCCATGTCGGCACATTTCGGACTTCTCACTGGCGGCTCGCCGGACAGCTCCCGGATGAGCAGGAAGCAGTTGCGGATGAGCTCCCGCTGGGAGAAGCCAAGCTCGGCTGGTTGAAATCCCAGCGGGATGTTGGCGAAATAGGCATTGAGCGACAGGAAACCAGGCGCGTACACCTGCAGGTTGTGCCGATCGGCTTGACTCAGATTGACGTCAACAGACTGCCGGTTCTGCTTCCACACGGCCTTCCAGAACTCTCTGGGAGGCCGCCAGCCTCTTCTGTTGATGAGGCCGTGGCCACGGAGCGACAGAGGCACCTGGTTGCACACCGTCACGGATGGAAACTTGGCGTCGGGTCTGAAGGCTTGGCCCGGAAGCTGCACCACGTCTCTGGCAAAGTACAGCTTGATGATGAAGTACAGGTTAACAGAGCAGGCAAGCACGAGCAGCGATACGGACACCAGCCAGAGCAGGCGGACCGCGCCGGAATCGGCGGACACGATTCTTGGAATGCCGCGCAGGCTGGTGCCGCGGCAGAATTGCAGCAGAATCTCGCGCGCATTGGCCGGCCTGCTGCCGCCGACGGCAGCTCGGACCCGCGACGCGCCAACGTCCAATTCTTTTGTTCGCGTCGCGTTGGCGCTGTCGCCGCCAGCCGTCTTGAAGCGATTGTTGCTGCGCAGCTGCCAGACCTCCTTTGACAGCTGCTGCTCCGTGTTGCTGCGCCGGCAATTCTGCATGGCTTGAACTGACTCACCCGGTCTGTGCGAGCTGCTCACAGGCTGGCAGAGCTGCCTTATCGAACAGTCGGTCGCTGCTTGCTGGCCTCTGATTGGCTCTGAGGTTGAAGCGAATGCGGTTTGACTGTTCAAAAAGCCCTGCTGAGTGCGTGCGCCTTGACTGAAGTAATTTATTGAACTTTTGTAACATTAATGTGACATTTCATAGAGGCGTGAAGCAGCCCTAACAGGAGGCGGTCAAGTGTCGTTCCGAAAGTAAAACGGCTTTAAATCACGTGAGAAGGAAACTAAGTTTGTTAGAAAGATGGAGACCAAAACAGATACATTCCGATACATTCAGATTCCCAGCAGCCTGCCTCATCTGTCGCCATCCCAGTATCATCATTATTACCAATAAGAATTGCTCCGGTAATGTCCGTCCCTGTCACGCTACCTAGTAAAGAGACCTCATTAGCTGTCATGGGATATAATTGTGAGTAGCTGGCGATGATTTCAAGGAAGACTAATTAGTCCATACAGACGGCTAATTTCTGTCAATAGTAGTAGCCATACATCAAGCCTTTCCAATAGGCGAGTTTCAAGAATTTCCGAACTAATGATCACGCATCCATGGACAAATAACATTTCTAATTTTTCTTAATTACTTTTCTAATTGCTGATTTTTTTCTGGAAAATATTCTGTGAGTATGATTTTCCAAGCAATGCACCGGATGGATGACGGAATGCAAAAAACAGAAGGAACACAAATGGTAGAAGGACCCCAGTTGAAGACAGACGGACCCCAGTTGAAGACAGACGGACCCCAGTTGAAGACAGAAGGATCCCAGTTGAAGACAGAAGGACCCCAGTTGAAGACAGAAGGACCCCAGTTGAAGACAGAAGGACCCCAGTTGAAGACAGAAGGACCCCAGTTGAAGACAGAAGGACCCCAGTTGAAGACAGAAGGACCCCAGTTGAAAACAGAAGGACCCCAGTTGAAGACAGAAGGACCCCAGTTGAAGACAGAAGGACCCCAGTTGAAGACAGACGGACCCCAGTTGAAGACAGAAGGATCCCAGTTGAAGACAGAAGGACCCCAGTTGAAGACAGAATGACCCCAGTTGAAAACAGAAGGACCCCAGTTGAAAACAGAAGGACCCCAGTTGAAAACAGAAGGACCCCAGTTGAAAACAGAAGGACCCCAGTTGAAAACAGAAGGACCCCAGTTGAAAACAGAAGGACCCCAGTTGAAAACAGAAGGACCCCAGTTGAAGACAGAAGGACCCCAGTTGAAGACAGAATGACCCCAGTTGAAGACAGAAGGACCCCAGTTAAAGACAGAAGGACCCCAGTTGAAGACAGAAGGACCCCAGTTGAAAACAGAAGGACCCCAGTTGAAAACAGAAGGACCCCAGTTAAAGACAGAAGGATCCCAGTTGAAGACAGAAGGACCCCAGTTGAAGACAGAAGGACCCCAGTTAAAGACAGAAGGACCCCAGTTGAAAACAGAAGGACCCCAGTTGAAAACAGAAGGACCCCAGTTGAAAACAGAAGGATCCCAGTTGAAGACAGACGGACCCCAGTTGAAGACAGAAGGACCCCAGTTGAAGACAGAAGGACCCCAGTTAAAGACAGACGGACCCCAGTTGAAGACAGAAGGACCCCAGTTGAAGACAGAAAGACCCCAGTTGAAGACAGAAGGACCCCAGTTGAAGACAGAATGACCCCAGTTGAAGACAGAAGGACCCCAGTTAAAGACAGAAGGACCCCAGTTGAAGACAGAAGGACCCCAGTTGAAAACAGAAGGACCCCAGTTGAAAACAGAAGGACCCCAGTTGAAAACAGAAGGACCCCAGTTGAAGACAGAAGGACCCCAGTTAAAGACAGAAGGACCCCAGTTGAAGACAGAAGGACCCCAGTTGAAGACAGAAGGACCCCAGTTGAAAACAGAAGGACCCCAGTTGAAGACAGAAGGACCCCAGTTGAAAACAGAAGGACCCCAGTTGAAAACAGAAGGACCCCAGTTGAAAACAGAAGGACCCCAGTTGAAAACAGAAGGACCCCAGTTAAAGACAGAAGGACCCCAGTTGAAGACAGAAGGACCCCAGTTGACGACAGACGGACCCCAGTTGAAGACAGAAGGACCCCAGTTGAAAACAGAAGGACCCCAGTTGAAGGAGGACTGGGATGTAAGAATCCCAGTCTGAATTCTCGGACCGCAATTAAAAAGAGCAGCATTAACCGTTGATGCTGCCCCTCTCCTAGCAACCAGAGAAAAAACAGCTCAATCACACGCTCATTCGAGAAAGGAATTGGTTTTGAAGTCTATCTCGGCAATCGTGCACCATGACAGACAGATATTTGTGCATACGGCTCAGAAATGAATAGAGAGAGACACGGGGCAGGTGAGAGCTTACATAGAGATTGGAAAGGTTTAAACACGGGTTTATAGCTTTTCAGACAACGACTGTGCACCTAGCTGCATTGACCAAGCCATAAAAGAAGATAGACAGGGACAGCAAAAAAGCGCTCATTCTTACCTGCGTCTACAGCCAGAGTCTAAAAAGGCGCCCAGAAGAGAAGGTAGGAAAAGAACCAACGGGGCACTATCCAAAAGCAAACTCTCTTACAGCAAGGCACAGCGGCTATTGTGTGCACTCAGTTCTCTTCAATCTCCTCTCCCCATCAGCACTGCGAACACTGAGCACTGAGCACTGCACACTGCCCCCCCAACTGGCTCTGATCGCTTCCTGGCAACTGAGCTAGCTCATCGCAATATTCCACACTCTCCTAGCAAGAACGACAGAAAACTGTAGCCTGAGTCCAACTAAACAGACAGACAGCTGAACCATGCAAGCCGCCGATGATGGCGCCGCTCTCAGCGGCGACTTCTTGTCCACCGCGGCCGACAACAGGATCAGCATTGCTGCTGACCCCGGTCGCTGGGAGGGCCTTGAAGAGGACGATGTCATTGATGAAGAGGAGAAGGCTGAGCAGCAGCAGTCGAGACAATCGATTCGTGCATCGGGTGATGCTGAGAACGAGTCCTATCGAATGTTTCTCACTCAGAGGGAGCAACAGCAGCAGCAGCAGCAGCAACAACAACAACAACAACAACAACAACAACAACAGCAGCAACAACAACAACAACAACAACAACAACAACAACAACAACAACAACAACGCGAAGAAGACCCAGAAGAACAATTTGTTGAGCGGCTCGGCTCTCGACTGGTCCGTCAGCCTCCGTCAGACTCTAATAGATGGGCCAGCTACGATGATGAGGCTGAAGAAGACGCTGAGACGCCAAAATTTCGAGACAGTTTAGAACCGTCTCAAAGCTTCTCAGCCAGACGGTCAGCTGTTCAAGACGGTCCGGCAGCAGCGGCATCAACAACAGCAGCTCCTGCCGTAACGGAGAGCGGTCAAAATTTTTCCATCCGTAAGGGTGGCAACCAGCTGGCAAACCTTTTGCCTCATCAGCCTGCTGCGCAGCCTCCTCCGCCGCCGCCGCCTCCTCCTGCACCTCCTGCGCCGTTGCAGCCGGCACTGGGACAGCCCGGCATCTCGCCAGCCGTGCCCAAGGAGGTTCACGCTGGCTATTTGCGACTGGACTCTGGCCATTTGTTGGGGCCGTTTCGCTGGAGCGTTGACAGGATTGAGGCGCCAGCAACTTTGGACGAAGGTTCGTAAAATCTGATTTTTTTAGGTCCTGATCCTTTGATCCTGAAGCTTGAAGCTCACCGATCCTGAAGCTTGAAGCTCACTGATCCTGAAGCTTGAAGCTCACCGATCCTGAAGCTTGAAGCTCACCGATCCTGAAGCTTGAAGCTCACCGATCCTGAAGCTTGAAGCTCACCGATCCTGAAGCTTGAAGCTCACTGATCCTGAAGCTTGAAGCTCACTGATCCTGAAGCTTGAAGCTCACTGATCCTGAAGCTTGAAGCTCACTGATCCTGAAGCTTGAAGCTCACCAATCCTGAAGCTTGAAGCTCACCAATCCTGAAGCTTGAAGCTCACCAATCCTGAAGCTTGAAGCTCACCAATCCTGAAGCTACTCAAAGACTCAACGCAACCCGACCTCAACCTGTCCACAGGCCTGGCCTCCAGCCCGACAGCCGGTGACCGCAACAGCCTGTTCCTCATGCTGATGGACAGCAGCCAGCCCAGTCCAGACGGCAGCGGCCGGCGCAGATTTCTCACCCGTCAGGGCCGACTGTCGTTTGTTGACTCGAGAAGTGGCAAGGACATCCCCTCAAATTTCTATGGTAAGGATCCAGTCCAGGAAGCCTCTATGGTCGCTGCGCTCCCGGTGAGTGTCCCTTCCTGGGGAGCGCAGCGACCATAGAGGCTTCCCTGATCCAGTCAAGGACAACTAAAAATGTTGAAAATATACCTTTTTACGTTCTATTTGATAAAAACTGCAACCAATTTGGCCACGGCTCAGCCTGACCATAGACATAGAATTTTCCATAGACAGCCACCGCTAGCGGCAACCAATTTGGTAAAAACTGCGAGCTATTTTGCCAGCTTGAAGATAGCAGCTGCTCTGATGGCGAATCGTGGGCCGTACCAAAAGATAAGTCAGCTGGATCGAGAGCGAATCGTGAGAGCGTACAGGAGTGGCGACGACTGGGGAGAGCTTGGCAGAATGATGGGGATGAAGAAACCGACAGTGAGGAACATCGTGACCACGTATGAATGAACTGGTAGAGTTGGCACTCTGCCAAAAGGAGGAGTGAAGAGGATGGCGCTGACGGAGGCTATGGTGGACACCATTGTTCAATTCGTCGAAGGTCAACCTACTGCGACGCTGCAACAAATGAGAGAGCACTTGCTGCACCAACACAATGACGTTGCCAACGTGAGTCTGACCACTATCAGTCGTGCTCTGGATGGTCGCCTCATCACCCTGAAGTTACTGCGCCAGGTACCTGTGAACTGGAACATGCCTGTTACAAAGGAGGCGCGAAGGATGCACGTTGAATGGATGCTGGACGAGGGAAGCCAGGTGAACACCATCTTCATGGACGAGTTTGGGGTGAACATCTGGACGGTGAGGACTCAAGGCCGCTCAGCGAAGGGGCTCACAGCTGTGACTGTCGTCAGCGGACAGCGTGGGCAGAATCTCACCATCTGCCTGGCCATCTCGCAACTCGGCCTGATTCACAGCACTCTCGTCGAAGGAGGCTTTAAGAACGAGCACTTCATGGAATTCCTCTCTGAGATCGATGTTCTGATGGAAGAGGAGTTTGTGCTACTGTCCGATGGGGCTCGCGCTCACCTAGGTGTCCCTGGGATGTCTGAAGGTCATGCTCACCGATTCCTGCCTCCATACTCGCCGTTCATCAACCCGGCGGAGTACGCAGGCTCAGCGCTGAAGGCCAAGCTGAAAACGCAATTGCAATCACCTGCCATTCAGCTCGAGGTGGCAGATACTGGACTGGCTGCTGCAGCAGGTGCGACACTGCATCAGCACAGGATGCGCATTCTGAAGAGAGAAGTGCAGCAAGCACTGAACTGCATCACGCCTCTCAAGTGCCTGCGCTGGATCAACCATTCCCAGACGTACTTCAATCGGTGCTTGAATGCTGAGGACATAATGTTCTGACTTCGTGCATGTATTGTTAACATTCTTTATCGTTATTGTTATGCTATTGAGCTGCTATCTTCAAGCTGGCAAAATAGCTCGCAGTTTTTACCAAATTGGTTGCCGCTAGCGGTGGCTGTCTATGGAAAATTGCTGCGGCTGCGTCAGGCTGAGCCGTGGCCAAATTGGTTGCAGTTTTTATCAAATAGAACGTAAAAAGGAATATTTGCGAAGTTAAGCCGAGTGGCTGCACAAAACTTTACAAAACAATTTGTCTACGGTTTAGGCCCTGGGATAAAAAAGTACGCTTGTAGCAGACTGTAAATGAGCTGAAAATCCCGAATAAAAAGTACATGCCTGTCCTTTAAGCACACTGATCACTTGAGATTTTAAACTCTCAGTTCTCAGTGCCCAATGGGATGCAAATTTTCTTCTCAATTTTCTCTGCGAGTAATTTATAAGAGCCAACTAATAATGAAATTTCACATGCAAATTTTTTCCTTCAACTGCTCATTCCTTCAGTTGTACTTATTCACTTTGCTATGAGTTAAAGTTGGTTTAACACTTAATTAAGTCATGGATGCTCAGCAGTAGAAGAGAGGGTTGTAGCCCAGTGGTTAGAGCATTGGACTCACGACTTGAAGGTCGGGGGTTCGATTCCCGATCCCTCTCGAGGAACAATTTGTGTCCTTGAGCAAGACACCTAACTCTGTGCACTGCTTCAGTTCACCCAGCTGTAAAATGGGTGCCAGCATTAGCTGGGGTAATTGAGGGTGTGTGTGGCGACCCCGGCCCAGTCTGGACTGAACAGCCGTACGCAGTCTTCAGATGCGCCGCGCAATAGCTGCGGCTGAGCTGTCGGTTGCACATCTGGCCTAAATGAGACACGTGTAATAAAAAAGTTGAAACTATTTGTTTCAATGATAGTAATTTGAATGCCATTGAAAATTTTACGAACTTCACAATTAGTGCAATTTTATGGTATCATATTTTAAAATATTTTTTCTATTTCTTGGTATTATACTCATTAGGAATTGAAACATAATTTAGAATGCCAGATATAACTCAAGATAAAACTGTATAGATATAACTCAACATGGAACCCTACATGTGGATAGAACTCCCAATAGAACTCACGACAGAGTTTCAGATGGAACTCAAGATCGAACTCCAAATTGAACTCCAAATGAAAGTCAAGATAGAACTCACGATAGAACTCAAGATAGAACTCAAGATACATGTAGAACTCAAGATAGAACTCAGAATAGAACTCAAGATAGAACTCAGAATAGAACTCAAGATAGAACACAAGATAGAACTCAGAATAGAACTCAAGATACATGTAGAACTCAAGATAGAACTCAGAATAGAACTCAAGATAGAACTCAAGATAGAACTCAGAATATAACTCAAGATAGAACTCAAGATAGAACTCAAGATAGAACTCAAGATAGAACTCAGATCAAAATCTAGAATTCATTAAATGCACTATCCGAACTGATACAAGCCGGATTTAATTGCCAATAGAAGAGCTGTATAGTTAACAGCTCTTACTTCTCAATTCCCCTCAGCAGCAGACGATGGCCAAACGACTGCCAACCTGCAGGCCCTCAGCAGGGGCCTGTCAGCCCTGGCTGCTCGCGGCGGCGGCGGCGGCGGCGGATCAAATCCTGTCGTTGATGAGGAGCTGACGCGGCTGCTGGCCGGCACTCTGGCAGCCAATGGCGCCTCCCTCATGGTGATGCTTTTTATCTGTCAGTTATCTTGGCACTTTAAAAGGACACGACGCTCTTTTACATTGTACAGATTCTTTTTGGGGCGCCAGCTACAGAGGGGGCGCCAGTTACAGAGGGGGCGCCAGCTACAGAGGGGGCGCCATCTACAGAGGGGGGCGCCAGCTACAGAGGGGCCGACAGCTACATGGGGGCGCCATCTACAGAGGGGGGCGCCATCTAAAGAGGGGGTGCCAGCTACAGAAGGGGAGCGCCAGCTACATGGGGAGGAGCATCTACAGAGGCGGCGCCAGCTACAAAGGGGGGGGGGCGCCGGCTACATAGGGGGGCGCCAGCTACAGAGGGGGGCGCCAGCTACAGTGGGGGGCGCCAGCTACAGAGGGGGGCGCCATCTACAGAGGGGGGGCGCCAGCTACAGAGGGGCCGACAGCTACATGGGGGCGCCATCTACAGAGGGGGACGCCATCTAAAGAGGGGGTGCCAGCTACAGAAGGGGACGCCAGCTACAGAAGGGGAGCGCCAGCTACATGGGGGGGGGGCCATCTACAGAGGCGGCGCCAGCTACAAAGGGGGGGGCGCCAGCTACAGAGGGAGGCGCCAGCTACAGAGGGGGCGCCAGCTACAGTGGGGGGGCGCCAGCTACAGAGGGGGCGCCAGCTACAGAGGGGCCGACAGCTACATGGGGGCGCCATCTACAGAGGGGGGCGCCATCTAAAGAGGGGGTGCCAGCTACAGAAGGGGAGCGCCAGCTACATGGGGGGGGAGCCATCTACAGAGGCGGCGCCAGCTACAAAGGGGGGGGCGCCAGCTACATAGGGGGCGCCAGCTACAGAGGGGGCGCCAGCTACAGTGGGGGGCGCCAGCTACAGAGGGGGGCGCCATCTACAGAGGGGGGGGGGCGCCAGCTACAGAGGGGCCGACAGCTACATGGGGGCGCCATCTACAGAGGGGGCGCCATCTAAAGAGGGGGTGCCAGCTACAGAAGGAGACGCCAGCTACAGAAGGGGAGCGCCAGCTACATGGGGGGCCATCTACAGAGGCGGCGCCAGCTACAAAGGGGGGGGGGCGCCAGCTACAGAGGGAGGCGCCAGCTACAGAGGGGGGCGCCAGCTACAGTGGGGGGCGCCAGCTACAGAGGGGGGCGCCAGCTATAGAAGGGGAGCGCCAGCTACAGAGGGAGCGCCAGCTACAGAGGGGGGCGCCAGCTACAGGGGGGGGGGGGGGGGGGGCGCCAGCTACAGATCGAGAGGGGCGCCATCTACAGAGGAAGGCGCCAGCTACAGAGGGGGCCGCCAGCTACAGAGGGGGGCGCCAGCTACAGATGGGGGCGCCAGCTACAGAGGGGGGCGCCAGCTACAGAGGGAGGCACCAGCTACAGAGGGGGGCGCCAGCTACAGAGGGGGGCGCCAGCTACGGAGGGGGGCGCCAGCTACAGAGGGGGGCGCCAGCTACAGAGGGAGCGCCAGCTACAGAGGGGGGCGCCAGCTACAGAGGGGGCCGCCAGCTACAGAGGGGGCGCCAGCTATAGAAGGGGAGCGCCAGCTACAGAGGGAGCGCCAGCTACAGAGGGGGGCGCCAGCTACAATGGGGGGGGCGCCAGCTACAGATCGAGGGGGGCGCCATCTACAGAGGAAGGCGCCAGCTACAGAGGGGGCCGCCAGCTACAGAGGGGGGCGCCAGCTACAGATGGGGGCGCCATTTACAGAGGGGGGCGCCAGCTACAGAGGGGGCCGCCAGCTACAGAGGGGGGCGCTTCTCTGGCAAAATATTCAAAGCCTGTTATATTTCCATTAGCTAGAGATCGGCAGGACCTGTCCCTGTCCAACCAACACCCGAGTTCCACTCCCCACCCTTGCAGATCGCCAGCAGCAACTCTGCTGAGCTGCCGTCGTCGGCATCGCATCGCCAGAACGGTGACCAGCTGAAGAAGCCGCCAGCTGTCAATGCCTCGGTGGTCGCCAGAGAGATCGCAGCTCCAGCCGTGGACGAGAAGCGCCAGGAGCTCGAGCGCTTAGTCGATTCGCTGCGCTCCGAAGTCGACGCTCTGAAGTCGGAGAATTCCGGCCTTCGGGACCGCCTGAAGACGGCGTCGGAATCGGCCGCGTCGGCGTCTCTCCCGCCGCTGCCGCCGCAGTCGGCGACTTCAACAGTCAAGCCCGCAGCGCCGTCGCAGCAGCAGCAGAGGCCAGTGTCGAAGGGCAGCTACCAGAGCCTCTACGAGATGCTGCAAGAGTACATGCAGGAGAACGAGTCCCTGCGCACTGAGAACCTCGGCCTGGTGAAAAACCAAGGCGATCGGCTGCGAGAGCAGGTGAAATATTTTCTGCAGTTGTGTGTGAAGTCTTCTGGCTTAATTTGATACGATATTTCGAAAATGGGTTGTAGCCCAGTCGTTAGAGCGTCGGACAAACGATTGAAGGTCAGGGGTTCGATTCCCGATCCCACTCGGAACAATTTATGTCCTTGAGCATTGCTTCAGTTCACACAGCTGTAAAATGGGTGCCAGCATTAGCTGGCCTAATTGAGGGTGTGTGTGGCGACCCCCCAGTCCTTGGACTGAACAGCCGTACGCAGCCTTCGGATGCGCCGCGCAATAGCTGCGGCTGAGCTGTCGGTCGCTCAACTGCCAATGAGTTCAGCCACAAGCCCCTGGTTCAATGCCGTGCGCGGCCACATTCATTTGGGGCTTTGTGTGCGAGTCACGAGAGCCAACCCACGAGGCGCAAAGAGAGTGTACACGCCTGCATATGTAACACTTCGCAGGATCTGCTGGCCAGAGAAAACAGACGACTCGCTGAACGGCTTCAGCGAATCCAGCGTCAGCAGCAACAGCAACAGCAGCAGCAGCAGCAACAAAAGCCGCTGTACGTTGTGTCGAATCCAGACAGTCGGGCTTCCACCACCCATCAGCAGCAGGGCCGTCCGCAGCAGCAGCCGCAAGCTTCAACATCTGGCTCGGCAGTTGCATCAACCGCGGACACAGTGCTGCCTCCAATTCCGCTGGAGCCGCAACAGCAGCGTCAGCGAGTGTCGCCACTAGCAGTGCAGCAACAGCAGCAGCAGCAGCAGCAGCAGCAGCGCAAGCGCGCATTTCCAACGCCGCCATCTCAACGACAAATCCCTGGCCATCAGCAGCAGCAGCAACAACAACAACAACCAATTCAATACTATTCACCATCGTCTGATGCGCAGCAGAATGTGGCCTACAGTAATTACAACACTCCGCAAAGTCATCCAGTTTACTATGCTGCTCAAGTTCCGGCGCAGGCTCCAGCGATGATGCAGACCCAGCAGCCCCACCACCACGCAGTAGCCCCGGAATTTCCACTCTACATCCCGAAACCGGGGAGGCCACCTACAGGGGCCGATTCAGACAGGCGGCCGCCGCTGCTCACGGCACCAACTCGAATGGCCGAACTGTGGGACCGGCTGCTGCTGCTGCTGGCGAGTCGCGTAGAAGGGCTGGCCCAGCAGCTCAGGCTGGTGAGGAAGCCGGCAGATACATTATGTATTTCTAGTGCATGCAGTTCCATAAAACTGATTCTAGGAAATGGGGGCCTTTGTAGCAAAGAGGAAATGGCGTCCAGTCAGGAGAGAAATGGCACCCAGTCAACAGGGAAAATAGCACCCAGTCAAAGGGAAAATAGCACCCAGTCAAAGGGAAAATAGCACCCAGTCAAAGGGAAAATAGCACCCAGTCAAAGGGAAATAGCACCCAGTCAAAGGGAAAATAGCACCCAGTCAAAGGGAAGTAGCACCCAGTCAAAGGGAAATAGCACCCAGTCAAAGGAGAAATAGCACCCAGTCAAAGGAAAATAGCACCCAGTCAAAGGGAAAATAGCACCCAGTCAAAGGGAAATAGCACCCAGTCAAAGGGGAAATAGCACCCAGTCAAAGGAGAAATAGCACCCAGTCAAAGGGGAAATATCACCCAATCAACGGGAAAATAGCACCCAGTCAAAGGGGAAATAGCACCCAGTCAAGAGGGAAATGGCGCCCAGTCAAGAGGAAATGGCGCCGAGGCAAGAGGGAAATGGCGTCAAGAGGAAATGGCGCCCAGGCAAGAGGGAAATGGCGCCAAGTCAAAAGCGGAAATGGCGTCAAGTCAAGAGGGAATGGCACCCAGTCAAGAGGGAAATGGCGCCAAGTCAAAGGATAAATAGCACCCAAAGGGGAAATAGCGCCCAGTCAAGAGGGAAATGGTGCCAAGTCAAAAGCAGAATGGCGCCCAGTTAAAGGAGAAATAGCACCCAAAGGAAAAATAGCGCTCAGTCAAGAGAGAAATGGCGCCCAGTCAAGAGGGACATGGCGCCCAGTCAAGAGGGACATGGCGCCCAGTCAGGAGGGAAATGGCATCCAGTCAAGAGGGAAATGGCGCCAGTCAAAAGGGGAAACTCATCTTAAATGCGCACAGACTAAACTGTCCATATTCCCCACTACCCCGCAGCTCCGGTGCAGGACGTGAACCGGCTAAATGAGAGCCTGAAAAGCGAGCTCCAGGAACTGGACGGCGCCATCCAGCAGCACCAGCGGGTCAACGCGCTGCAAAGTGACATCCGACGTGGTCAGGGCCAGAAAGTGCTCAAAACATTTTGAGCAGTATAAGAATTATTAGCGTACGAGTAAATGGAATATAAAACTCCACAGTTGCTACTGCAGCATCTGTTTCAGTAGTATATTGCACGCGCTGTTTTTTATACACAAAAAATAAAAGCACAGAAATTGTTAACGAATTTTTTTTCTGCAAATAAATCAAACATTTTGATAGAGACATTTTCTAGCTTGGGTTCAAACCTTACATGTACATTTAACTCTGTAGCTTAAAGGTTAGAGCGTCGGACTCACGACTGAAAGGTCGGGGGTTCGATTCTCGACCCAATCGGAACAATTTGTGTCTTTCAGCAAGACACTTAACTCTGCATTGCTTCAGTTCGCCCAGCTGTAAAATGGGTGCCAGCATTAGCTGGGGTAATTGAGGGTGTGTGGCGACCCCCACCCCAAGTTATGTTTAATCCAATTGTTATTATTCCGTACTAACCGCTGCCGACTTAACTTAACTTACTGTGCAAAATTAGTGACAAATTGTCTATATACCACTTGTCCAGCGATCACTAGTTAAGAGTCACCAAGGACTACTACCGTGTAACGATGGCCAGCAAAGCGGAAGCGAACAAAATCTGTCCAGCTGTTTATATTTATTTGATGAAGCAGAAGCAGAAATGTTGCTTTCCGGTGAAGAAAGCAACACAAGCAAAAAACTTTAAAATAAAGCGGGGCAGAAACTGTACACTGTTAATAATGAGCGGATATAAGCATTAGCTAATGCTAGTTCAAGAACACATTTTATAAAAAGCAGATATTTTCGTTTAGAAGCAACGATAATTGATTTTTTACAAAGAGAAATTGAAATCAAACCAAAATCAACCAGGTGACTAGGACAAATTGGAAAATTGAATAAATTAAGCTTTTTCCACGTTGATTTATTAATATAAGCGGAACAAAAAAGGAATCTTAGCTCTGTCCTATCCAGCATTGACAATGTAGTTTACAGTGCAATTAAAGCTAAAAACAAAATAAACTGACATGATAAACAGAAATAATTGTTTTATGGTTTATTTTTGGCAGAAGATGGGTGAAGGAGCTTAGTTTACTGATTGATTGTGCAAGTTAAAACATAACAGTTAAATGACAATGCACAGTGAGCTTAATGTACAGGCTAAAACACATTACTATGTACAGATAAGGAATAGTTATAACAAATTAATTTTAACTACAGGACTGTAACAGAAACGTTTAATTTATACTTTAATCAAGACATCTGGACATTGAGCACCAACTCGAGTGTTGTCATGGGGACATCGAGAAGTAGCTAGAGATGTTAAGAAGCTACTCAATCTCTAATTGAGGGAGATGTTGAGAAGCTACTCAATCTCTAATTGAGGGAGATGTTGAGAAGCTACTCAATCTCTAATTGAGGGAGATGTTGAGAAGCTACTCAATCTCTTATATGAGAGAGATCTTGAGAAGCTACTCAATCTCTAATTGAGGGAGATGTTGAGAAGCTACTCAATCTCTAATTGAGGGAGATGTTGAGAAGCTACTCAATCTCTAATTGAGGGAGATCTTGAGAAGCTACTCAATCTCTAATTGAGGGAGATCTTGAGAAGCTACTCAATCTCTAATTGAGGGAGATGTTGAGAAGCTACTCAATCTCTAATTGATGGAGATGTTGAGAAGCTACTCAATCTCTAATTAAGGGAGATGTTGAGAAGCTACTCCAAGTCTCATATGAAAAATATTAAATGTTAGGCTAAAAACATACTGCTTACATACACTAATAACAGTTCAAACAGGAGAAGTGGTCGTAGGCAGCTCCTCCTCGTCCATATAGTTCATGAAATCGTGCGGATGAGCGCTGCGCATGTGCCGTTTCTGATCCTCAAGCCGGATGTACCGTTCACCGCAGATCTGGCAGGCGTACGGCCGGACGCCAGTGTGCAGCCGTTCGTGCCGCTCTAAACAGAATTTCCTATTA
Organism: Macrostomum lignano; assembly: GCA_002269645.1. Classification (NCBI taxonomy): domain Eukaryota; kingdom Metazoa; phylum Platyhelminthes; family Macrostomidae; genus Macrostomum; species Macrostomum lignano. The sequence goes on along the minus strand of NIVC01000892.1, from coordinate 281,273 downwards.
AACGATTTGCCACAATAGGCGCATTTAAACACTTTCGTGCCCAATGCGCCTTTTAATTGGTTGTTCAATGCGCGCAGGTCGCACTCGGCGGTTGCCGGGGTTGTCACACCCCCGCCTCCTCCGCCGGCAGCACCGGCCACGCCTCCAATTCCGCCTAAGTCGCCGAGAGACAGCGTCAGCTTGATGCTCGGCTGGGGCGGCTGCGGCTGCTGCAGCCGAATGATTGAACAGTTACCCGCTGATGTGGCCGACTGCTGCGCTGCAGATGAAGTAGGGGCCGCAGCTGCCGGAGGCTGCAGCAGAATGGCTGGAAACACGGAGGCATGTAGGTCAGAGTCTAAATGAAGATATTGTCAGACTCTTGAAGACACTGTCAGACTCTAATTGAAGAAATGTCAGACTCTAATTGAAGACATGTCAGACTCTAATTGAAGACATGTCAGACTCTAATTAAACTAATAGACAGAAAGAAGCATCTCTGAGCAGTGAGCACACAATGAAAAAGCAGCTCGAACTCACTCGGATAGAATCCAGCTTTAGTATCGTCAACAGACTCGCCCAGGTACTCAATATCATCGTCATTGTCGCCATTTTTATCATTCCTGTGGTCATCAATCAACCGGATAGCCATAGGACCAGCTCTGGCTCTGCCATTGCCAATTCGCTGGGCCCGCTGTTCCAATTCAACAGCGGCAGCGTCAACTTCGTCAATATTGGCGGCATCTTCAACAGGCGGAGCCTCCAGATTCATCTGCAGCTGCCCAGCCGGGGACAATTCTCCATCAGATTCGTGCTCATCTGCATCATATTCAAATTGCTGCCGATCAACAGCCGCTTGGCAATCAGCCTCCTCCTCTTCGACATCATTATTAGCCTCATCATCGTCGTCAAGGTCGCCATCGTCAAGACCGTCGCTGCCAGACACATCGGCGTGATGGTTGAGCACAACCAGCTGCTGCTGCTGTTTGCGCCTATGTGGGTTGGACCGCTTCCGCTTTCGCTTATTACTACTATTAGTATTACTATTCGAAGCAGTCTCTGCAGGCTGGTCAGCTTGAGCTTGTTGAATAGCGGCTAACAATTGCGAGCTAAGTACGATTTTCTCAGCTACAGCAGCGTACTCATTGCCGCCAGAGTTGTCTTCCCTAGCCATCCTGTATAAGTCCGCTTTAGTAATGCACTCATTGAACTTAATCAGCACATCGGACTGGGCATTGTCTATGTTAATACAAATAGCCCCGATAATGGTTAGGCATTCTTCGAATTCGAAGTGCTTCGAACAGATTCGACTGACGCTAGATTGAAGCGTTTGTGACATCTGCTCCAGCGGCTTGGTTGTTGAGCACATGACCGATTTATGAAGATGTTTTTTTACTTAACTGAAATTTTATAAATATCAACTTATTATTTTTAAGTATGAGGGTTCAACCAGAGGTTAAGTTTTTACACTACTATTAGTAGTTTTATCTCTAGGAAATCTCAGTACTTAGGTAAGGAAAGTTTGGGTTTGGGTTTGCAAGTTTGGACAAAATATTTTGATAATATTTAATAATGTTTTAATAATGCTTTAATAGGAAGATGAAATTTAGATTTAGATGAGAATGAAAATCAAAACATGCATAAATTTTGAATTAATTTCTGTGTATCCAGTCCCAGTGCTACAATAATTTCCAGAATATTCAAGAATTCTAAAAACAAATAAACGAACTTAAAGGCAAATAATGAAATTATACTATATGCATATTATACAAATTTCTTTTGCTGTAAATTTTTGTATTATTCTATGTTTGAGTATCTAAAATACATGAAACTATAAACACTGCAAAGCATTAAGGAAACTGCTGTGGCAAGAAAAGTATTGCATTAATATTACATGCACATGTACATATTATATATGCATGAAACCAGTTTCAATAAATATTATAATGTTGTCTACTTATCTGCATGAATATTTAAAGCACTATAAAGAACTGTACATGTATAGCTAGCCTAAGGTCTTGTAGCATTTAGGCAAGCAGAGCAAATGATGGCATATAAACTAATCAAAGGTCTATTTATTTTACATTTATATAACATGTGCAACATATTGATTGTGGGGAGGTATAGAACTAGATTGGAGGAGCTAATTACAAGTATATTATCTGTAACACGCAAGTGCAAAGGTTGTTTGCATATATAGGTTATAGCTAATTAATTTGACTTAGCAATAGGATAGGATTATTGGCTAAATAGTGATTAGCTTATTTGACTAATGCCAGCTACGAGTAAATAAGCACTGCCATATACTAATTAAAACTATAATCTTAGGTAGGAATTTTGCAAATTTATCTTGGCTGGGCCTTTGCCAGTTGGCTGGATTAGCTAGCTCAGCTGGGTATTTTGCATGTATGATCTTGACTTTCTAGATTATATTTACAAAGTAGTCTCAAAAGACATTACTGATTAGATCCAATTTATCATATCTTATTTTTTCTTTTACTTTCATATAGGCCTAAGTATATGAATTGTGCATATTGAATATTTATAAAAACTATGGCAATTGTTATTATTAATGACCATTTAAATCATGCTTGGATGCAACCTTGGGATTTACTCAGCTGTTTCTATTGGCAACACCCACATACACACACATACACATATATATATATATATATATATATATAAGTTGCTATTTGATAGAATAGTAATCATGTGACTGCTCTTAGCTAATAGTGACTTACATGTATGTGTTGCCAATAGAAATGGCCGGGTGATTCCCAAGGTTGTGCATGTATGATATAAATAGCAAAATGGTTATTTTTATAGTCAAAACATAAGACACTATTTGGGCTTAAGGTTTTAACTTAATATAATCATTCAATAGCAAAACTGTTATTTATAATCACTGTATATAGGAAAAAAACTGGTTATTTTTATGGTCATAGGGAAGAAAGCTCATTTAACATTAATAAATAGGTCTAACAATTATTTATGTAAATAAGCTTAAAGCTAACTAAAGTCAATGACAAGAACCATTATAAGTTACTATAATATATAAATAATATGTGTGACATGTTTTTTTACTTTTTAAACTTAATAGCTCTTATAATTTGCATTGCAATTTTGTTATTTTCACTTAATTTAGATGGTATTTGTTTTATGTGTTAATTGTGAAATAACTATCTTGCTATTTGTATCTTTTAGTCCTTATAGAAAAAAGTTATAAAAACTGCGGATAGTGTCTAGCACACTTTTGAAAATTTTCTAAGGTGCAGCGCAAGCACAGGTGCGCAGCGCTTGCGCATGCTGCCCTTTCTTGCTGGCTGCTGCTCTAGCAAATAAATATACATGGAAGGGGGTCTAATACCTCTGTGGAAGGGGCCTATGTGGCCTAGTTGCCATAGGAAAGTAAAAGAATATTAGCGCAGCACCAAAGATTTAGTGAAGCATAAAATAATTAGTTTTAAAGTTAAGTTAAGTAACTATTAAACAGTAACCATGGATTAATAAATAATAGTAAATCAAGTCTTAGGAAACTGAAAAGCTACATTAACCCATTTATTTAAGAAACAAAACAATAATAAATAAAACTTATTCCTGTTACTGATAATTGGATGGATTACACTTGCACAGCAAGTACACATACATATAGCTCAAACATGTACACTTTTTACAAGTAGCTCCTAGACAAGAAATAGCCAAGGGATATTTGATAACTTTAGGGAAAGGATTAACTTACTAAAGATGCTTATAAAATTGAAGTGAACAGTGACATTTTCGCTAGCTTGACTTTTATATTAACTGAGGTGACAGAGAGTTAGAACTTAGTTTGAATTTGAATTTTAACTGAATGTTGTGACAGATGCTTTTCACAGAGCAATTCCAAAACCAATACAAGAAAAACTTAACTAATGATAGTTAAAAACATAATAAAGTAAGAAGTTTGTACAATTTTAGAGGGTCCAGCGGCAGTGGCACATTTGATTCGCAAAATTTTGTTACTGCCCCTAGGCTGACTGGACATGCTCTGTCACTTGAGCCATTTTTGCAATGCCCTTCCACCCTTGATGCAGCTGCCAGAATTTCTGGCACTTTCCTTTGCATCTCATCAACAGTCTGCTGTTGCATCACTAAATCCTCCTCCTGCTGCTGTTGCTGTTGTTGATGGCCCAGCTGGGTCCCTGGTCATTGGGCCTACGGGAATGGTCTGGCTGCAACATGGCACAGCCAGCCATCACTGTCTCGCTCGCCTCTGGACAGGGGCCTTGCACACTACATCGCCACACAACTATGCAGAGGGCATGTTGGCAAGTCTGCCACCAGGTCTACTAGCGTCAACCTCAGTGGGGCCATAATTCCAACTTTCGTGTCCATGGCCAGTGGACCTTCCACCACATGCCTGATAGCCTAGCACTGGTGGCCAGCCCTGATGGGGTCTAGCCAGTGTCTGGAGCTGCTTGGAGGCCTGCTGGAGGTGAGGCTGCTGCTGCTGTTCCTCTTGTGCCTTCCTTCGAATCCCATTGACAGTCAGCTGCTGTGTCGACTAAATCCTCTTGCTGCTGCTGCTGTTCCTCTTGTGCCATCTTTGCTATAGCATCTTAATCGCTGTTCCTTTATCTTCTTCTGCAGTCTCCTCATTGCCTGCTGTCATTGTTCTAATTGAGTGCAATCAGCTGCTTTACTTCAGGCTTCAAAGCTGCTGGCAATTAGGTTTATTTGGTTTGTGACTGTATGTGCAGTGGCCAAATTTGCCTTCAGCAAGGTCTTAATAATGAGTAGAGAGTTGAGCGTTAACTCAGAAAGCTTGTTCTGCTGCTTTGTTAAGTCATTGTCTATCCACTTTAAAAACTGTTTGTTGTCCGCATCACCATGCAGGATGCAGCATGCACTGCGCCTTAGCTTTGATAGCAGTGGGTAAGTCACAGTGCGCAGGCATGACCAGAACTTCTCAGGATTTGACTTTTTGAGCTCCTAGTTTGAGGCATGCAACCTGGTGACTTTGAGATGCAGCTCATCAGGCTCATCAACTGCAATGATGGTGCTCATAGATTTGGCAACCCTTAACACGGTTCTGTCAAAGTTAAAGTCCTCTCCAAGAAGGTAGTCAGGGTTGACAAAGTGAAGAGCTCGGAGGATATTGTTCTGCAGTGGCAGTTGTGAAAAAAGCCTCTGCACTAACTCACAATAGAAATTGTAAACACTCTTGTAGAATCCAATGCAATCAATAGGCAACAGTCTGTCAACAGTCTCACAGGTCTTGCCACCAATCACCAGACTTGCATTATCCAACTGATTAGAGCATTCCTTGGCACAATTGGCGAGGTCTAACAGACACAGAGAGTTAGTCTCATTAACAACATTTTCTTGGTCAAAGCATATCTGGATATAGCTGCAAAAGGTCTCCAATGATGATGAAACACTGTTGACTTGGTCTATGTAACTATAAAACTCACTTAACACAGAATTGACAGCATTTTAAACATACATGTGCAACTTTAGGAATCACCCAGCCGTTTCTATTGGCAACACACACATGTAAGTCGCTATTGGCTAAGAGCAGTCTTGTGACTACTATTCCGTCCAATAGCAACTTACATGTGTATGTTGCCAATAGAAATGGCCGAGTGAATCCCAAGGTTGCGCCTAAGCATGATTTTAAAGATCACAGTAGCGCAGTAGCACAGCTAAAACAAAATAGTGCAGTAGCACTAAAATAGCACAGGTGTGGTAACTATGCTTATCATTTAAAATGCTCAAAGATTTTCCAAAATTTTGATTTTAATTTTACAAAATTTGGAATTTTTAAGAGCAAATTTTAATTTCAAAAAAATTAGAAAGTGAAATTTTTGGAAGTGTCTAAAAAAGTGGCTAAAAATAAACCAATTTCTGCTATACATACATGTATTTCATTTTGCATAAGCAGTAAATCAAAAGTAAAAAAGTCAATGTTGGTTATATATAATAGGCCTCCAGTTTTTATAACAATTTCCTAGAAAAAGTTGCATTTCAAAAATGTACTACTGTTGTTATACTAAGTGAATATTAAAAATATTTCTTATATGCAAAATATTCTGAATATTCTATGTATTAATACTTTATTTTAAATAATAGGAAAAAATTTACTATAAAAAGGAGTGAGGAGTCAGCTAGGAGCCAAAATAAAGAACCTTTTCTTGTTTGTTAGTCTTGTACCATTGTTTTGAACATTGATCAAGCTTCAAATTAGCCTTAGGCTTATAATCACTTGTGTTACTTATTTTGAGTAGTAGATAATGACATAGGAGTTGCCCCAAGATTAGGAGTTCAGTCCATTCTCAGAGAATGAGACATCCAGATCTAGGATCCGAGAAATTGCCTTTAGAAGGCAGGAATCCTACCACAGGATAGAGAAGTCTAGACTCAGAGTCTAAGAAACCTGCTTTAGTGCAGAATACCTAGCAAATAAGCTGTGACCCTCTGATCCCAGGAACACCTAAGACTGAGAGAATAATATCTTTAGAGGAGTATAGGAATAGGATAGACAGTGCCATTAGACTGCTTAGGCTAAAAAGTATAGACGCTACTAATAAGAGTACATATCATACATGCGCAACAGTCGGCCGAGTCGGCCGATCCGGCCGACTGATTTGGTGACCAACCAAGGAAGTCGCAAAAATGCCCACCCGAAAAAATACCTAAGTAGTAGTACTAAGTAGCTGACGAGGCATTTTGGGTTAATAGGACAGTCATAGTTACTCCTGCCGTTTACCCAAAGTTGCGTTAATTTTGCTTTAGGGTTTTTTTTACATGTAAGTCGCATTTCTGGCCAAAAACTATGTCGCATTTTTGTTAAAACTAAGTCGCACGGCCGACCGAATTTTGGAGGTTGCGCATGTATGGTACATATGCTACTAATAGAAGTATATATGCTACCAATAGAAATACATATACTACCAGTAAAAAGGCTAGTAATAACCAGTAAGATCAGTAAAAAGAAATAACCCCTGTTACAACTTTGGTGGTTAACCAGTGGGATTATTCATCAACTTTGGTGGCATTAGGCCTTAGTAGGATTTCTAAAAAGAGCTAAAAGGCCTGTTATATATACTAAACTTTGTTTTTCTAAAATTGTTTTGGAAAATTTGTTGTGCCCGGGTGCGCTTGCACCGATGAGCAATCTCTGGCTCTCGGTCAAGTGCGCCCGGCATTGCACTCCCACCCTTCCTGGCCGCGTGCCTGCACCACCCCCCCCCATTCTGTTTGTGTCAGCCCCCCCCCCATTTCTGCCTGCGCTAACCCCCCCCCAGTTGTGTATCAGCTCTTATGCTTTGCCCCCTTTTCTTTATGCGTACCCAGCCGGATTGGCTGGTCTGGCCCCTCTCTCCCCCTTTTATTAGCCTTGTCAATTGGTGATTGGCCAATAAGTTGGGTTTTGATAATGCTGTCTAGCGTGAGACCCTAGGGCTTACTGCGATCCAAATAAATAGAGAATTGCTGGCGGTGGGCAAGGCAAGCACGCTGGTTGACGCCTGACACTAGACCACTCTTCAGAACCTACAAACTTCAATGGCAAGAATCTCAGTTCTACAAATTTGATGAATTCGCTGCCTTGCCCATCGTCAAGCAGATTGGAAATCAAAGTAAGACCTGCGCCTGCATTCATTACTCATTTGGGCCTTGTGCGAAGTGGGTACTGTACACCTCAGGGATGGACTGACTACCCTACCTCGACGCGACCCCACGCTCAGTTACGGAGTCAGTCTGGTCAATGGGCTGACGCCATCTCTAGGCTCGATAACTGCAGAGCGCTCTTAGGGGGCTGTTTCGATCATGTGTAGAGACACAACAAATTTCAGTTTCAATTGTGGAAAAAAAGCAAATTTTGATTTTGACATAAAAATCTCTTTTGGAACATTTCTAATAATCCTAAAGCCCAATAAATTAATTTGACTCTTTTCTAAAGTGCAAATCCCTAGGTTTTCAAAATTTATTCCAACAAGGCCTTTAGTTAGGCCTACTAGAGCCTATAACAAAAAAATTGACTAAAATTATATAGGGACCTATCTTAAATTTAATTATTATATCTTAAAACTAGATTCTAAACATAGGGGGCCTAGGCCTAACTATCTTAGTATTAGGCCTAACAAGAAACCTATATCTAGATTATTAGAGCAAGCCTAGCTTGGATCAAAATCAAAGAATAAAAAACTGAATAATTTAGGTTTAACTAGGCCTAGGGCCTAGGCCTATGAAAATGTGGTTCTGTGGTCTTGTCAAAGATTCAAGAAGCATAGGGGCCTAGGCCTATCTAGGGCTAGGGCTCAAAGTTTGTACTTGTGCACTTGTATGCCTAAACATTTGAAAATTGTGAAAATTGGGTCTGCCTGCTATCAAAAGCAATAAAAATTCCTGCGCTATAAAACAGAAAACTTCTTATCCTCGTTGTGCAAGGCTAAGCCTATTTTTTTTACAAAAACCCGCTTGATATTTTTTCCAAGAAACGAGGTTTTTAGATCTTACTTGGGTAGTCCTTGCTACATATATGAAAGCTGCAGTTCAAACTAGCACCCGTTATCCTAGTCCAAACGACACCAAATGGGCCAAAAATCTGGTTGAAAATGAGTCGAAATGGCAAATCGTTGGTGTAGGCCTATGTATAGACCATATTGCACTAAAAAAGGACTGGCAAAAATAGAGTGAAGAAATTCTTAGTGCATTAATAAGTCATTTTATTTTACATCACAGCCAATTGAAGTCAATCAATCACTTGACCGCATTTCAGTGGCCGGTGCCTGGCCACGAACACGAACAGGATAAAAATGTAAAAAAGGGGGGACATGATTTTATCTGCATTTTAGCAGTTTTAAACGTTACGAGAAACTACGTTAACAGTATAACAGAATTTTGTGTTTAATAGCACCGACAAATTATTTTCTTTTAACGAAGAAAACTGAGACAACACCTTTCACATGGCTATTTTTTATGCAGTTTCTTAACTTTGAATTAAGATCTAACTTCCCATAATGTCGGACGGAAAGAAACACAATTAAGAAAATCTATACAATTCAATTACTTACTATTAATTAATGGTTAAACGTAATCACTATTAATTAAAAATCATGCAACATCTAAACGTGTATTAGCATCCTGACTTATGGTCATAATGTATTAGAATGCCTAAGTGCGTATTGGCAGCAGAGATAAACCAAGGTTCTATCCTTTTCAGATGACACGCAGACCTAAAAGTTAAATAGTTTTAGGCACGGATACCTGTAGTTTTAGGTGGCTTATTAACCACATCTGTGTCAACTAAATGTAGAAAATTTCAGGCTGCAGCAGTTCGTTGCAGGAATCGGGTTTACGAGCTGGTCAGCTGGTCAGAATAAAATACAAAGGAAAGCTTTCTTAGAGGACACCAACATTTCATTAAATGCTAGGTCGATTCACTGTACAATACTACCATATGTAAATACTGTTTTGGTTTATCATCAGTCGTGAAGAGCTTTCCTTTCTCTAAGACTTTTGCCTAAGTAAACATATAAATAATTTAAGACGAAAAACCTCAACAAAAGAAAATTCAGCTTCACAAGAGATGGCGAAACGAGTTCAGTTGTAATAAACTTCAAATCAGATCACTAACAAATTCTTGATACTCGTAGATGTTTTAGGAACTAATTATTTTATTGAAAAAAATCAATCAGTAACCAAGAGTTGAAAAGGTAAAAAAACGTTATTTAACTTTAACTTGCTTGGGTTATTGAAACAATTGGTAAAGAAAATTCATTTTGCAATAAATAATAAACAAAGACAATCGTATGGAACTGAGAGTCAGATCTCACTAATAAGATGCAGATAATTAAAGCCGTCAAAAAAGAGATAAAAAAGCATTCAAGAGAGTTGATTCAATTGTGCACACAAAAAACTAAACAGCAAAAAAGCCAATCATAAATTACAATACGTTAGATTCAGTTTTATTCTCAACTTTAACTGCAAAAAACACAGGCTGAAACTAGTAAGGGCGCAACTACAAAAAAGAAAGATTCCATTATAGATATTGAAGCTAAATGATGCTTAGAAACCTTCACCGTTTGTTATAAATAATAATTGCACTCCATAGCTGGATGTATTGATATAGTAGCAAAATATAATAATAACTAATTATAATGGAATAGGTAAAAAGAACTCGCGCATGCTTTTATTGGCCCAGACTAGTCAATTGCAGCCACTTAGGCCAAAAGCAAATCAAATTTCTATAAATTCGGTTTATAGAGATTTATAACAAAATCCAAGCATTATTTATTGTTTAATGAAAACTAATTCAATTAATTAAAACATTGAACTCTGAAGCGACTCTGGGGTGGGCTAGAATCGCCTTGTAGAATAACTGAGTTGCGTCTAAAATGCATCTGTGTCACTTTATGAACTAAAATCTCGCATTTCGCGTTTATAACTAATCTATTTAGTCTACTTGACTCAGTACAAAGTTAAGCGTTGACACAACGACCCTTGGACGGCTGTTTGCGACTCCTACGATTCTGCAACTCACGTGATGCGATCGTGACTAAAACTGTCGCCTGTCCGTCGCACAACAGTCGTTTGAGTCGTTCAAAAGAATCGCCATAGTTACTAAGTGAGTTGTTTACAATCACTCTAGCGATTCTTGTCACGGTAACGTTCTCAACGGGTTATTGAGTATCAGAGCATTACATACTACTGACGGTACTGACCTAGTAGCTCGAAATACCTAAGACTATGACCAACAGGTATTTAATTGTAAACAAACTGTACCTGGTTCTTTAACACGTAACTTTCATATTAATTAGTAAGACTACTACTCGTATAACAATAAGAACAATACGAAAATACACCAATTTCTCGACTCAAAGCATAATAAGATATGAAAATACTACTCACAGTAGACAACACAACAATGCGCGAACACTACTTTCTCATTCAGGTAGTTAGGAATGAAATTCGGCATAGGGAAAAAAGAAATTGGAATACAACTCCCAAGCACGGTCAAAGCACTAGCCTCAATGTAACAAAGCCAAACTTAGTCCCAAGTTAGTCAGAGCTTCACAAGAAGCGGTTAACTATTGTTTATTAATTAAAACAGGCGTTTCTCGTACGAGTGCAAACTGTGAACGCCGCCTTCGTACTGCGAACTGGGCGTCCGACGCTCAAATTTCAACTCGCCGCTATACGTCATCGAGCGCAACGAGGACAAAGATTTGGCTCCGATGTCCTGGCAACCGTGCTGTAGGCCGGACACCAGGTAAGGGACTAAGCGTAGCACCGAGCCTTTGTCCACTATGTTGCCTGACACGCCTTGGGCCACTTTCACATTGTCCGTGTCCGAGAAATACCTTGGGAGTTTCAGTGGCGACCATTGTCAGTTATTAGATAGTTTGCAGGCTGTAAAGCGGCCCCAACTTTTCTATGGACGGTCAGGCATATAAGCCCCATCAGCCTATTTTTTGTGCACAAGCCCCAAATTAATGTCATTAGAAGACGATTCTCATAGTCATTAGGGGACGACTTTCATAGTCATTAGGGGACGACTTTCATAGTCATTAGGGGACGACTTTCATAGTCATTAGGGAACGATTCTCATAGTCATTAGGGGACGATTCTCATAGTCATTAAGGGACGATTCTCATAGTCATTAGGGGACGATTCTCATAGTCATTAGGGGACGACTTTCATAGTCATTAGGGGACGATTCTCATAGTCATTAGGGGACGATTCTCATAGTCATTAGAAGACGATTCTCATAGTCATTAGGGGACGACTTTCATAGTCATTAGGGGACGATTCTCATAGTCATTAGGGACGATTCTCATAGTCATTAGGGACGATTCTCATAGTCATTAGGGGACGACTTTCATAGTCATTAGGGGACGATTCTCATAGTCATTAGGGGACGATTCTCATAGTCATTAGAAGACGATTCTCATAGTCATTAGGGGACGACTTTCATAGTCATTAGGGGACGATTCTCATAGTCATTAGGGGACGATTCTCATAGTCATTAGGGGACGATTCTCATAGTCATTAAGGGACGATTCTCATAGTCATTAGGGGAGACGATTCTCATAGTCATTAGGGGACGATTCTCATAGTCATTAAGGGACGATTCTCATAGTCATTAGGGGACGGTTCTTAAAGTCACTAGAAGACGATTCTCATAGTCATTAGGGGACGATTCTTAAAGTCACTAGAAGACGATTCTCACAGTCATTAGGGGACGATTCTCATACTCATTAGGGGAGACGATTCTCATACTCATTAGGAGACTATTCTCATAGTCATTAGGGGAGACGATTCTCATAGTCATTAGGGGACAATTCTCGAAGACATTAGGGGAAGTCATTAGGGAACAATTACGCAAGCAAACAGGCAGACAGATCCGGAAACCAACCTAACGGCGGCACTCTTGCCAGACTCCATCGCGTCCAGACTGCCCATGCCGCGGTATTTCTTCAACCGGACACCGTCAGCAAAGAAGTACTCGCCAGGTGCTTCGGTAGTGCCAGCTAGCATTGAGCCCATCATAACTGTTGAAGCGCCTAGCGATAGAGCCTTCATAATATGCCCAACAGACTGGATGCCGCCGTCAGCTATCACTGGCACAGCGAATCGTCTCGCATATTCGGCCACTTTGTACACGGCTGTAGCCTGAGGCCTGCCAACAGCCATGACCTCCTGGGTGATGCAGATACTGCCGGAGCCCATGCCAACGCGGAGGGCGTCAACGCCGGCATCAATGAGGTTCTTGGCTTGGGCGGCTGTAACTACATTGCCGCCAATCACCTGCAGCTCCGGGTGCTGCGATTTCACATTGCGAATCATGTCAATTTGATAGATGCTGTTGCCTTGGGAACTGTCCTGTTTGGTTTGGGAAAATATGCTGAGCTTATTTATTAAATTTTAGATTTAATCTCTGATGTCTGTGTCCCTTTCCTCTCTGATCCCTGTGTCCAGCTCATCTCTGATCCATGTGTCCATTTCATCTCTGATGTCTGTGTCCCTTTCCTCTCTGATACCTGTGTCCAGCTCATCTCTGATGTATGTGTCCCTCTCATCTCTGATGTCTGTGTCCAGCTCATCTCTGATGTATGTGTCCCTTTTATCTCTGATGTATGTGTCCATTTCATCTCTGATGTATGTGTCCATTTCATCTCTGATGTCTGTGTCCCTCTCATCTCTGATGTCTGTGTCCATTTCATCTCTGATGTATGTGTCCATTTCATCTCTGATGTCTGTGTCCCTCTCATCTCTGATGTATGTGTCCATTTCATCTCTGATGTATGTGTCCCTTTTATCTCTGATGTATGTGTCCATTTCATCTCTGATGTCTGTGTCCATTTCATCTCTGATGTATGTGTCCATTTCACCTCTGATGTATGTGTCCATTTCATCTCTGATGTCTGTGTCCCTCTCATCTCTGATGTATGTGTCCATTTCATCTCTGATGTATGTGTCCATTTCATCTCTGATGTATGTGTCCATTTCATCTCTGATGTATGTGTCCATTTCATCTCTGATGTCTGTGTCCATTTCATCTCTGATGTATGTGTCCATTTCATCTCTGATCCCTGTGTCCATTTCATCTCTGATCCCTGTGTCCATTTCATCTCTGATCCCTGTGTCCATTTCATCTCTGATGTCTGTGTCCATTTCATCTCTGATGTCTGTGTCCATTTCATCTCTGATGTCTGTGTCCATTTCATCTCTGATCTCTGTGTCCATTTCATCTCTGATGTCTGTGTCCATTTCATCTCTGATCTCTGTGTCCATTTCATCTCTGATGTCTGTGTCCATTTCATCTCTGATCCCTGTGTCCATTTCATCTCTGATGTCTGTGTCCATTTCATCTCTGATGTCTGTGTCCCTCTCATCTCTGATGTCTGTGTCCCTTTCCTCTCTGATCCCTGTGTCCAGCTCATCTCTGATGTCTGTGTCCTTCTCATCTCTGATGTCTGTGTCCATTTCATCTCTGATGTCTGTGTCCATTTCATCTCTCTGATGTCTGTGTCCTTCTCATCTCTGATGTCTGTGTCCATTTCATCTCTGATGTCTGTGTCCATTTCATCTCTCTGATGTCTGTGTCCATTTCATCTCTGATGTCTGTGTCCATTTCATTCCTTTCCATTTCAGTGAACCAATGAAAAGCATAAATTCAGGCAGAAAATCTAGTCATATTTTAATTACCAAAACGATAGCATCGACTCCGGCCTGTAGCAGTCCTTCCAGCCTCGTGTAATCTTCAGCATGGGTGCTGAGAGCGGCGGCAACCAGCAGCTGACGCCTAGATAAAAAATTGATTAATATTTGAAAACTTTGGACAAAAATACTTCTCAATTAATTAGCCCTAATGAAATGATTTGCGCAGAGACAAATAAGACCTCGACATATTTTTACTAATCACGGTTGGTGATTTGTAGATAAGCATTTATTCCCGATAAAAATATCATAGTAAAATACTCACTTATCGTCCTTGCTAGATAGCGGATATTCGCGATTTTTTTTCAAATCGGTGCGAGCAATCAAAGCAACAAGGTCGCCGCTATCGTTCACGATTGGTAATTTGCCTGGCGGAAAAAATGTTTAAGAAAAAAATCAGTAATCTATATAGATTATTCCCTAATGGGCAGATGTGCAACCGACAGCTCAGCCGCAGCTATTGTGCGGCGCATCTGAAGGCTGCGTACGGCTGTTCAGTCCAGGGACTGGGGGGAGGGGTCCCACATACTCTCAATTACCCCAGCTAATGCTGGCACCCATTTTACAGCTGGGTGAACTGAAGCAATGCACAAAGTTAAGTGTCTTGCTCAAGGACACAAACTCTTCAGAGTGGGTCGGGAAACGAACCCCCGACCTTTCCGTCGTGAGTCCGACGCTCTAAACCACTAGTAGACTGCAACCAGTTTTAGAGAAGAAGGTTGCCAATTTGAAGACAAATTTTACTCACCTTTTTTACTTTTCTGCAGCACATCGTGAGCCTGGCTAAGTGTGACGCCAGCCGGAGCAGTGATCAGCTCGCTCAGCGGGGTCATGACCTCACGTATAGGAGTGCTGTACTGGGACTCGCCAAGAAAGTCGATATCGCGAAAGGTTACCAGGCCAACCAGTTTGCCCCCCATTTTGCCGCTGTCGGTGATTGGAATGCCGGAGAAGCCCTGGTCGGATTTGATTCGCAGCACATCCGCTACTATATTAGTTGGCGACATCACGTAGGGATCAACTATAAAGCCTTGCTCATATTTTTTCACTTTTCGGATTTCATTAGCTTGATAGTCGGCCGTACAGTTGTGATGCACTATGCCAATACCGCCAGCTAGTGCCATGGCTATGGCCATTGTGCTCTCCGTCACTGTGTCCATTGGGGACGAGATAAGCGGCGTTTTCATTGTTAGTTTTCTAGTCAGCGGCGAGGTTAAGTCTACCTCGGAGGCTGGGAAATCGATGAAGCCGGGCAGGATGATGAAGTCGCTGCGTTAAAGAGGGGGAAAAGTGGCTATATTTAATTCATTAAAGCATCAAGACCTATGAGCTTCACGAGTTTGATGACATCATTTTTTCATTGTGCACCCTGACGCACTTCAAGCGACATTCCACCGACTCCCCCACGTACGCAGTCATATGCACAGGCACTCACACGCCACACAGGGGTGTACAGCGGTCCTAACTTTATTCATCAATAGGCATGTAGACTTCACTGCGCCTTGGGGGTTGGCCCTACATTTCTTTGTGAGTTCAAAATGTATATAAATTTGGTTTACATAGAAGTATGGCTTAAATGAGTTCACACAAAAACTCTAAAATTTTGATGAAAGCTTACTTCAATGCAGTTGCAAAGTCACAGTGATAGCACATTTGGTTTCACAACATTAACTTATTTCTTTACAAAATCACAAGCATTTTTATTTGTGAAATGCAAAATGATGTAGTCCAATCTATATGATAATATGAAATATTTTTTATTGCTGCACTTTGCACTTCCAATCCAAAATATTTTTTAACATATGAAAAAAATTGTATATGCTTTTATTTATACTAGCTCATTATATTATTATTTATACTAGCTCACAGACAAATTAAGCTTTATACATGTAAGCTTATAAGGTAAAGCAAGTATCAAATGTCTAAAACTTTGTATATGTACACAAATTTGACAAAATTGTACTGGCATATACTTTTATTCTCTAATCTACAGTATCAAGTTTAATTTTAATGATCCTACCTACATTATAACTCTTAGACTAAAAGTTGAATAGAATGAAAACTTTTAGCAGTTATACAAGATAACTTTATAAACTAATCTTTAAGATATATTTTTCTACTTATGTGTTATATTATAAAAAATATTTATTCGGGAATAAATGCAATTTGGCAGAAAGTGCAGGAGTTCAATTCTGCTGGACGAGTTTGGAGCAGAGCGAAGCAGTTCATGAACTGTGTCAATCTGCCGCTGCTGGCTGGTGATGATGACGAGGAAGTGCTGATGCTGCTGCCCCCTCCTGAACTGCATCTTCTGCTCGGAATCAGTAACAAATTGCTTGATTCTTTGAACGAAGCTTGGGGCGAAGACCGCGGATTTGCATGGCTACAATCTCACGGCATCGTGCGAGCGGGGTACCGCGGCGGCACAATGGAAGGCAACGCTTGTCGCAAATTGCTGCTGATGGCTGAGGTTCTTCTTGAAGACGTTCCTCATGAACTACAGCCCTTCGCCCAGTGCTTGATTTGCTTCAACAGCGTTGTTAATGGAGCATTTGGCCAGGAATTGGCCCCGGATTTTGGTGAGCGAATCGAAAATTTTGGAGCTGCATACCTGGCACTGGGATTGACTGTCACGCCCAAAGTGCATGTTTTCCTTTGCCACGTGAGCGAATTCTGCCATCGCACTGGTCGTGCACTTGGAGCTTGTAGCGAACAGGCAGTAGAGAGCGCACACTCGGATTTCCAGCGGACTTGGCAGCGCTACAGGCTGCCAGCCGATCACCCACAGTTCGGCAATAGGCTGCTGCAGGCAACAGTGGCGTATAACAGCTGGCATATCTAATGCAGTGACATATTTAATGCGGTGATGGCTTTTCATCATTTGACTAAATTTACTGTCGTGTTGTGCAGCCTACTTTGCTGCATGCTGTTGTTACCAGCACTACTACATGGATGAAGAAAAACAGTATAATAGGAGCAATATTTCCATGACTATTTGTGAAGGGATCTATCTAAAAGTTCAACATCCAAAAGTTTGAATATTGATTCTATTGGCTATGGAAGTAATTCAAAAGAAATATTCAATATCTAAAAAAACTTTTGCCCTATACTTTTCTGCTCAGATTAGCAATATTCTCTTCTTCATCTGTGACATGTATCTCGTAGTACCTGCATGCTAAAACATAAACTGATCATGAATTGCTATATAAGTTATATTATAATTATATTATATATTTAATTTTATTGATATAAATTTTAATAGGTGCTATCCAAATGTCCAACCTGCTGCTCAGTTTTGAAGAGACCCTTTCTCTGAAACGCTGGATATTTCTATTTTTTTTCTTATAATTTTTGAGTACTAACATACATGCGCAACTGCTGGCCGACCTGGCCGATCCGGCCACCGTAAATCGTGGCTGACCAGGGGTAAGTCGCAAAATTGAGTCAACCAAAAACAGAAAAACACAAGAACCAAGAAAGGCAAGAGGAAAGCGAAAGAAAGAGCAGTTCAGGGAAAATCGTGAAGCAAAAGAAAAACAATTCGCAAAAAAAGCAAACTAAGTTGTAAAAATAATCAGGTACTGGTAAGTCGCAACAGGAATCAGGTAAGTCGCAAAAGAAGCAAACTATGTCGCAAAAAGGATCAGGTAAGTCGCAAAAGGGTTAGGTAAGTCGCAAAAAGGATTAGGTAAGTCCCAAAAAGGATTAGGTAAGTCCCAAAAAGGATTAGGTAAGTCGCAAAAAGGATTAGGTAAGTCGCAAAAAGGATTAGGTAAGTCGCAAAAGGGTTAGGTAAGTCGCAAAAAGGATTAGGTAAGTCGCAAAAGGGTTAGGTAAGTCGCAAAAGGATTAGGTAAGTCGCAGAAGGATTAGGTAAGTCGCAAAAAGGATTAGGTAAGTCGCAAAAAGAAGCAACTAAGTCGCAATAAGAGGGAAGTAAGTCACAATCAGAGGCAATCAGGGGGTAGTAGGTGCAAGTGTGGCAGGAGAGCAAAAACAGAATAGAAGCCTTCAACAACAGACAAGATCT
This sequence comes from Macrostomum lignano, assembly GCA_002269645.1. Lineage (NCBI taxonomy): Eukaryota > Metazoa > Platyhelminthes > Macrostomidae > Macrostomum > Macrostomum lignano. Next base: position 263,059 of record NIVC01000892.1, on the reverse strand, counting down.
TTGAAATCAGAAGCCCGCGTCAACAGTTTCCCATTGATTTCTTAAACTCTGGAGCAGGGGTTGGCAAACTCCGGCTCGCGAAGCCCCTCTATCTGGCCCTCGCCCCTCGGGTTCTTTGAAACTTCCTAACTACGAGTAGCAAGGTTGGTGTCTCTTCAACTCTCATCTCTCTCTTCTTCTCTACCTTGCCTCCCCTCTTCTCTCTCTCCCCCTTTTCCCTCTTCTCTCTCCTCTCATTTTTACTCTCCTCTCTTCTCCCCCTTTCTCTCTACCCTTTCTCCTCAATGCCCTCTTCTCTCCTCTTATCTTCAGCAAAAATATGTGCATATTTTCTTACTTCAAAGTAGAGGGAATAGAAGATTAGAGATAAGCAAACAGAGGAGAGGCGAGCGATGCGATGGGAGAAAAGATAGAAAAGGAGAGAAAAGCTGAGGGAGGAAAAAGAGATGAGAGAGAAGAGGAGATGAGAGGAAAGAGGAAAGAAAAGATGATGGATGAGATCAGAAGAGAGGAAAGAGGAAAGAGGAGAGAGTAGATGAGAGAAGAGAGGATAAAGAGGAGATGAGAGGAGAGTGAAGAGAGGAGAGATGAGAGAGTAGAAAAGAGAGGAGAGATAAGATGAGAGAGTAGAGTGGAATGGAGAGAGACGAGAGGAGAGATAAGAATGTAGAGAGGAGACAGAAGAGATAGGAGAGGAGAGGAAAGAGAGAAGGGATAAGGGATGAGAGAGAAAAGAAAAAGAGGATGAGAAGATTGAGGAATGGAGAGAATTTGCAAAGGCCTCAAATCTTAGTTTAACATGCATTACTCCCATCTTTGCCTTTTTCCTAACTGTTAACAAGTTTTTGTTTGAGCATGACTTCAAATTTAGAATCTATGCAAAAATAGTTCCGGGAATTAGAATTCAGTGGTTTAAAAATCTGTGGGTTTTCACAGCTTGTATCTCTACTGGATTCGTATTCTGCATCTGATGAGCCATCTGAATCAGGGCTCTCATCTTCCATGCCAAATCGTCTAGCAAATCGTTCTTGAGCTATAGGTCACACTGTATTCACTTCACTTACTTCTGGACATTCATGAATCATGACTTTTGTAGTATGCTCACTACACTGTACTGACAATTTACTAATTGCTTCATGCCGCCACTAGATGACACTGATTAGCTGTTATAAAAACGCGGAATCTGCACGCAGCACTAATTAGCTGGCGAGGCATTTAGCTTTAAAAATATGGTCATAGTTACTCCTGCCGTTTACCTAAAGTTTTTGCTTGGCTCTTTCATAGGTAAGTCGCATTTTTTATCGAAAACTAAGTCGCACGGCCAGCGTAATTTCAGAAGTTGCGCATGTATGAGTACTAATAATATGAACTACAAAGTGCTCACTTTCTATAACTAATACTAATATATATTGATATTAAATAGCTACAGATTTTAATACGAACACAGCTCATAAAAGCAGTTTTTAGGCGATTTCACACGAAGGAAACGCCTAATTTCGAGTACATAAATTAATTATGCTAGCTAATTAACATAATTAGGCATAACTGGTCAGGACAAACCAATTTCATTTTAGGAAAATATTCCCCTAGCAGCTGAGATCTTCCTCTATCACACTGCAGTGGTCGTTTTATTGGGCATTTTTTACCCCGAAATCTTATTCCAGCCCAACCGTGAATTTATACATTCCGTATACAAAAATGTTTTAATATCAATTTCATAATTCAGATCATCAAAATGCTTTGATTTAATGACCAAAATGTTTATCAACTTAACCTAATTTATATTAGAACCTATTTCTCCTAAGATCTACTATAAACACTAGCCTAGTGCTCATACATGCGCAACAGTCAGCCGAGTTGGCCAATCCAGCTGGCTGATTTTGCAGCCAATTAAGGTAAGTTGCAAAAATGCCCACTCGAATAAATACGTAAGTGGTACTAAGTAGGTAAGGCATTTTGCCTTAATAAGATAGTCATAGTTACTCCTGCCATTTACCTAAAGTTGCATTAATTTTGCTTTCGGGTTCCTTTTACATATAAGTCGCATTTTTTGTTAAAACTAAGTTGCATGGCCAACCAAATTGGAGGTTTTGCATGTATGCTAGTACTATCAATATAGCCTTTTAGCTTTAGAAAGGCTCATTTTTCTAGATATACTAGATTCTTTTTTGTCATATTTGGTCCAAGTCATATGATAGCACTCATGGACTATGGACTATTTTTTATTTAAGCTTTTTTATGCAAATAACTTTGGCCAATAAATTTTTACTGATATTAAAATGTACATAGCCAATGTACATAACAAACTAAAGCAAACAGCATGATGACTCACCCACCCTTTACTCTTTGGTCAGCCATCCCATTCTGCAATATCCATTTTAATGTCAGTTTAACATCCATAAAAATGGATCAGCCAAAGTTATATACATGGTTTTTGGATTTCTTGAACTTTAGGTATGTAAAATACTTCTAATTTTCCATTTTCTCCAAAACTTTAGACAGAGTCTTCAAAGGTGGCCAAAATAATAATAAAGCAAAAAAACTGCAAAAAATTACCTTCAAGGGTAAATGCAAGCTTGATTTTTTTATCTCCCATGTTATTAATGATAATTTGATATCAACTGTTTTGGAGAAGAATGTTTGAAAATTTACCTTTCTTAGAATCTTAAATTTTTAATACATATATTTTCCAAAATTTGATGAATTTTTGATAAACCCACATCTAGAGGATTTGAATATTAAATATAATAAACAGTGTCTATTTTAATTTTTATTTACTCATTTTGTTATAGTGCAACAACACTACAATATCAGTTTAGTGTTTTTTAAATGGTGATTTATGGTTTGCTATTTATTTTTTACCTCCTGCTTTTGATTTGTTGTCATTTTTTCATTGTTGTAACTGCTATTGTGTATTGAATGTGTAGGTTTTATACAAGTGAGAATTGAGAATAAGAATTGTGGAGTCTCGACTGACTCCGCTGCTTTATATTTATATTGCTAAATGAGCATGCATGTTAAGTATATACACTTAGCAAATTGGCTTGAATTAAAAGTTACCCAATGCTCTGAGTTGATTGTGAGTTGAATACAAAATTGAATATATTCAAACATAAATACAATGACTAAAGTACTCAATACCCCATATCAATGCTTAGTACTCATGTCACAACAATTATCAGCCACTCATGTCACAAAAATAAAAATAAAAATACTTAATTTTTTCAGTTTTTTATAGTCTAATGTATGTATATTCCATTGTGTTTACTATCTTTTGTTATATTCCTTTAATTTTGCAATGGTTTTCAATTTTCTAGAAGTATATATTCTTTAGATTTTTTGACTTCATTTTAAAAATTTAGTACAAAATATGTTTGACCAAGTATAACTTTTTTATACTTGCACGATTTAAACACTTAGACACTTATCAGAAAATAGCATTTATCAGCTTTTTAGTGTATATTGTAGCTTTTTTATATTGTTTATTGTTTTTATTTTATTCACTTTTAAAGTTGATACCTTTTTACATTTTTAAATTTTTCTTACCTTGTATATAGCTCATAAGACTTGTTACCTATGCCCTAGTAGTAGTTAGTTGGCTTTTAGCTACAAAAAATGAAGCTTAAAGTTAAAATCCACATTATTAAAAACTGTTATATATAGAGATAAAATTATGATCTTATCAAAGCTGTAACTATTTTATCTATCTAAAGTTTAAGAAGTCCAGGTTTTTAGACCAGCTTAATGTTTTATTGCTTATAAATTAGGAATATTAATAAAATATTAATTTGTCTTAAACAAAATAATAAGACAAAAACAAAATAAAACACAATAAAGTAAAACCAAGATATATGAATACATTGTCATTAGATATTTATTGAACCATTACTATTTGTCACTATCTAAAACAAATATGCACAATTTAAACTTAAAGGCTTAAAGCTTTTGAGTTTTGTTTTGCATTGGTATAAATTGGACTAGGACCAGATTTTTTGATAGGCCTAATTAGGGTTTAAATTTTAAAAAAATATTTAAATAATTAATTTCTTTTGCTTAGGTCATTAGGATTGGTTATGGTCAGTCATATTTATTATTTAAAGTAGGCCTAAAATTATTTGACAAAAAATCAGCCAACTTTATCATGACATGTTTTCATACTTATAGAATCATATTCAATTATTTAAAAGATTCAACTCAAAGTTTTATTGTTACAAATGAATGGAACGACATAGAAGTTGTTTATTGTTGCTTACTTGTATGTCATACCAGCTCCTTTCTCGAAAAGCTGAGCGCCAGTCATTCCGTCTTCAGGTACGTAGCCAGTAGAAGAAATGAGTCTCTCTGCCATACTACAATAAAAGAATAGATAGCAAAATCAATTCGCAGTGCGAATTTTGACAATCAACTTAACAGTGACTGCCTCACAAATGAAGTTCGCGACTATCAGATTAGATCAGGCAGACGTGCAATAGTAACACAATGAAGTAGGCCTAGCCTAGCTATGCCACAATGCCACTATACAGCTCAAGCGCTAAGGAGCCGACGCTTATAGAATTATTTCATGGAAAGGCGCGTTAAAACAAAAAATCACGAATATGCGGTAGAAAAACTAATAAAAACGTTTTTATTTGATTCTTTTGCTTTTTGTTACCGCCGGTTCTATAATTAACGTCTAAATAGTCGTTGTTTTGCTGCGGTTTCAGATTGCTAAAAATGGGTTTCCCTAAAATTCTTCTAAAACCCGTTTTAATTGTCAGTAATCAATTATCAATAAATTATGCTTTCCTTTGGAGACCTGCTGCGGATATGGGTACAACCTACCATGAAAATCACACTGTCTCCCAGCTACAGCCTCACGCCGACCCCCCCCCCCCCACCACCCGTCAGCTACGAACCCACCGAATATTATGCTCAAGTATAACGTCATGAATTAAGGCCAATCTTTAACACTACACCAGGGAGTACTTAACTAGGGAGGGAAAACTGGCCAAATCATGCAAATAATTGTTAGAGGCTGGTTTTTTCTAATGCTCCCTGGAATTTATTATTGAACGTAGAAAGCTGCATGGAATTATTCTTCGCCATCCTGCTATACAAAATTTATCTCTCTGCAAGATGCACAACTCGATTTTTGTCAATCTTCATTTTGAGAGGAGTAATGGGCTTTTTTGTACACGACCTCCTCTTCTTGTAGAGGGATGAATTCTGTACAGGATGGAAGTCAAAAGTCGTCAACCCTCTTGACCCTTAGCATTGATCTACAAACCCTATCTCTCCAAAATTCCTGGCTGCGCCTCTGAACGTACTAGCTGTAGCCAGTGGCGGATCCAAGGATTTTCTTCGCGATCCCCTTGAACTCCGCTTGCCTAGATCCCGCATTGAGTTCAAGCACTGATATAGTGGTTAGAGCGTCGGATTCACGACTGAAAGGTCGGGGTTCGATTTTCGACCCACTCGTAACAATTGCGTCTTTGATGAAGTCATCAAGACACTTATAACTCTGCATTCCTTCAGTTAACCCAGGTTAACTGAAGTTATTGTAAGTCTGTAAAATGGGTACAGCATTATAGCTTGGGAGTATTTGAGGGTGTGTGACGACCCCCCCTCCTTGCACTGAATTAAAAGCCGTAAGCAGCCTTTTAGATGCTCCGCGAAATGGCTGCGGCTCAGCTGTCGGTTGCACATCTGCCCATTAGAGCAGGTTTAATTTAAAAAGTGCATATAGTCAGAACAGCATGCCACAGTTGCGCAACAATGCATGGCCGAAACGGGATGCCGGGGACACGTCGGAGAAGGCTAGGGGCGAGAGCAAAGGAGCCACTGCAGGGAACACACTGATGAACTCAGCCATGAACTTTTTCGAACTTAAAGCTCACCCAAGAATTACATGTACCCACTCATTAGCTGACTCAAGAAGGAAATTATGGACTTGACGCATCAAGTACTCTTTTATAAGCTCTCGCGTGCTTGCTCAGTAATACTATAGTAAAGCTTCATGCACTCACCTAGACGTTCTTCTAATCCCTTTGACTTTAAAGTAGCTGCCAACCCGTTCGTGCACTGACTCAAAGCATCCGCCGGTAGCTGCGGTAGCGCCACCTGCGACCGTGCCACTTCCGCCGCCTTCATGGTTCGAGTCGCCGGAAGCGCTGCTACGGCTGGTAGCCGAGTTGCAGCGACGCTGCGGATGACTCATGCGGTGAATGCTGGCACAACTGATCGAATAATCAGGGTTCAATACAGCGCCTTATCGAGTCTGAATACGTCGGCGTAACTAGGTAGCTCGTACCTCAATCCTACGCAGGTAAAATAAGTCTTATTATAGTAGCTAAGCTAGCTAAGCTCAGCCGCTGGGGAACTCAACCATTGGATGAGATTGTAAGGTGCAATCACAATACAAGTGTAAGGACAGGCTCGTGGTTCAATCTACAGTGGCCTTGTGGGCGGTTTGGCGAGGAGAGGGGTTGTTGCACTTCTGAAAATGCGAATACAATCGAAGATGAATACATGCTATGTAGCTCGTATCTAGCGAAGTATGCAAGAGGTGTTCATATACACTTTCATAGTATTACTTAACGAAGAAAGAAGTGGACCAACAAGGAAAGATCTAGCATGGGGCAAGGGATTAAGAGCTACTGTATGCGGCTTCGAGACCTGCATGCATGAGAGGAGAGTAGGGCATTCCCGTCGGTGGATGTTGGATGGAGGGAAGCCTGCAAAAACGGAGATCAAAAAAGGGTACAGGCCAAGGGAGGGGCTCCGTTGGGATGGAAGAAATGGGCGAATCAAGAAAAAGCATGGGCAGCTCAATGGTGCGTGCTGGGCACAGGACGGGATTGAAGCACTTGCTTTAAAGCTCGGCAGCCAGATGCTGAGCCGTTTCCCCCCCCCTCTCCCTCTCGTGCCCAGTGTGCATGCGTGAGCGTACGTATAGCTCACATGCAGCCACAGGCAGTGGTAGCTTTGGATGAATTCGCAAACTCAACTGAGTACACGCATAGCTACTCCGCGAGTATAGACATACAGAAGAAGGGATTAGAAGTAATTATAAGTACGAGTAGGACATATTTGAGGCGACTCGGAGGATTAGTTCGCCTGCGCATACGAGTCGCTTCTGTCTCAAGTTGCAGTGCACGAGCTAGCTAGTTAGCGAGCAGATTGAGAGCGGATGCTCAAAGCTCGACTCGATACACACACTGCATGTATCGTTCAATGGTGACTTTGCCAATGGACCTAGATGCAAATGGGCAAGTAGTATGAGCATTTTGTGCGCGTCTTAATGAGCAATCTGTCGAAATGAGGGATCGATGCATGCTAACCCTTTTGTTTGCTGCGGTTTACTATGCTAATTATGAACTGGGATACATCAGCTTGTAGGATGTTCCGAGTTCAATCTTTTTGTTTGGATGAGGCGCGCTTACAGGAGACTGGAGAATTAAGTAGCACAGAATGTTGCGAGTACTGTTTCCTATGGTTAGACAGGTGCACGACATCAGCTTTTACTAAATCAGTGTGTTGATATGCCGGGCTTCGGTCATCATAGCAAATCAGGTCGAAAATTTAGGAGGCAAGTTTGCACACAGGAAGCAGACACCACGCGCTCTCACTTAGGGTGTACCCTCGACTTTCGCTAGCCATTCATTAGGCAGTGTTCAGATTTAATCTCATAATAAGCCATTTAGTTTGCAAGGCGTTTTAGCTAATGACAACAACCCTAATTAGCTAATTTAGCTAATGATGACTGACTGCGACACGTCTTAACGTCGTAGTCATTTTAGCTAGTTTGAAATCGAACGATCTACTGAATATAAATATGAAGCGACGATAATGTTTTAGTAGTTAAGCATGCTTAATACAGATACTATTTATTGACTCCTAAGTAAAACGCACTGTTAACTCGTTTGAATTTCCGAATAGCTAATAACCGGCTTTAATAACCGGCCTAAGCCGGTTTTCACTGCACGCGCAATGCACCCACCCAGCTGTAAAATGGGTGCCACCATTAGCTGGGGTACAGTAATTGAGGGGTGTGTGTGGCGACCCCCCAGTCCTTGGACTGAACAGCCGCACGCAGCCTTTGCAATAGCTGCCGCTAAGGCGAATAAGGAACTTATATTGGTATGCTCATGAGAAATCGAGAGATGTTTCTAGGGAGGATTTCCTTTGACCAGATGTGTCTTTGGCGAGACCCCATTTAGAGTAATGCGTTCTTAGCGATGCGACCAGAGTATTGTTTTAAGTTGCCCAATAAGGGCAACAACATAGCCACACCTTGTGCCATAGACGAAAAAGACGTGACTGCGGCATTAATAAAATTGACTCTAACGTCCTTATGGCGCTCTATACGAGTACAAGATGACGTCAACACTCTTCGGATGCGACAAATATACGTTCCTTAGCCGCCCCTCCACCTCATTTCTCAAAAACATCGATTGCAGCGTCCTTCTACAGCAGTTGTCCATGGATGTATAATTGATCAAATAAGTTTGTTTATCTTCGTATTGATAGGACACTTCGCTTTGAGAATCACGTCGAAAAAAAGCTGCGTTTCTGGGTACTAAATTTAGGTCTGTTAGACTTTGAAAACTGCCGTGAGCTTCGATCTATACGCTGTTTTTTTCAATCTATTTGCCTCTTTTCCTTGATCTGCTGTAGCCTCGATAGCTACATCGATTGCTGAATCTGCTTTAGGAGTCTGCAGGCCTCTGAGGGATCTCATCCGGAATTCGAAGGAAAAAGCCTCGATAGGCAATCATTATTAAAACAATTTTCCCCTCATAAGAAATTGCCTCGCGGTAGCTATCTGATAGAATCTAATAGGTCTGATAGCATTGATTGATTGTTGTGGCTTCTCTGATGACATGTCAAAATTTATTAATACTTTATCCTCCTTCTTCCCGACGGACTTGCATCCAAACTGCATGCACAAATAAAATATATATTTTAGTTCTGATTCGCTACGAGCTATGTTTGATTCTGTTAAATAAGCAGAATTTCATACAAGAAAAAAGTAGCATCGGAGCCCATATGTATCGAAAAAAATAAAACAACAACAACAACAAAGACAAAGACACCAACAACACCACCACCACCAACAACAACAACAACACACCTTCTCAACTGCCCGGCCCTGGACATCCAACGCCATACTCACGGCATTACCGAAATGTGTCAACTCGCTCGCGCCGACGAAATAGCGCTTCTCCTAGGGGCCATCGGTTGGTGTCACCTTTAGGAGAGGCTCACCGCATACAAAAACAACAACAACAACAACAACAACAACAACAACAACAACAACAACAACAACAAAAACAACAACAGCAACAACATACAACAACATACAACATCAACAACAACAACAACCAATTCTTTACTTGCCAAATCTGAAAGTCGATGATGGCTAGTCCGAATCTGAAATCAGAAAGTTTTTTGCTTGTCACCTGTGATTTGTAGACGTCATTTGTAAAAAAATCATGTCTATATTTAGAAGCCGTTTTTCAAGTATTTCTTGTCCTAGCCCACTATCTATATGAGTATTTAGGATATTGATTCTCGCACGTATGTCTGTCTGTCACGATCTTGGAGATTACTCTCTTGCAACTCTCTGGTGAGTGCTTCTCGAAGAGGTAAAATAGGCCTGTCCGGACTTTTCTCACCTGGCCCAGTCTCTCACTCAGCTGCTCATTGCTTCTTCATCAATTTCCTCTGGCACACAGTTTCTTGTGCAAAGTAAGCAAATATATTTAGTGTATATTCGCATGCATAAACTACAACAGGAAAAATAATATTTAAGGTTCGTGAATTTTTCAAACGAAAAAAATCCATTTTTAAAGTAAATTTCAAGTATCGTTTCGAAAAAAATAGTTCTAATAAAGTTGAGAGTCTATCTAACACGTTCATCCCTTATCTAACACGTTCATCCCTTATCTAAGAGGTTCATCCCCTATCTAACACGTTCATCCCGTATCTAACACGTTCATCCCGTATCTAACACGTTCATCCCTTATCTAACACGTTCATCCCGTATCTAACACGTTCATCCCTTATCTAACAGGTTCATCCCTTATCTAACACGTTCATCCCGTATCTAACACGTTCATCCCTTATCTAACAGGTTCATCCCTTATCTAAGAGGTTCATCCCCTATCTAACACGTTCATCTCTTATCTAACACGTTCATCCCTTATCTAAGAGGTTCATCCCCTATCTAACACGTTCATCCCGTATCTAACACGTTCATCCCTTATCTAACACGTTCATCCCTTATCTAACAGGTTCATCCCTTATCTAAGAGGTTCATCCCCTATCTAACACGTTCATCTCTTATCTAACACGTTCATCCCTTATCTAAGAGGTTCATCCCCTATCTAACACGTTCATCTCTTATCTAACACGTTCATCCCTTATCTAAGAGGTTCATCCCCTATCTAACACGTTCGTCCCGTATCTAACACGTTCATCCCGTATCTAACACGTTAATCCCTTATCTAACACGTTCATCCCTTATCTAACAGGTTCATCCCCTATCTAACACGTTCATCCCTTATCTAAGAGGTTCATCCCCTATCTAACACGTTCGTCCCGTATCTAACACGTTCATCCCTTATCTAACACGTTCATCCCTTATCTAACACGTTCATCCCTTATCTAACACGCTCATCCCCTATCTAATACGTTCATCTCTTATCTAACAGGTTAATCTCTATCTAACAGCTTCATCTCTCTAACAGACCCATGCATCCATAGACAAATATTTTAATAAACAGATTACAATCTAGCCGAACTGAAACACAAGCTGTAACTTTTTTATCGATGTGCATGCCGAGGTACATGTAGGTACGAGCTACAACAAACAAAAGTGCAAACTTGCAAACCGTCATCTTCTTCTTCACTCGGAAACTCAGCGATCTCCATAGCAACAAGCAATTGCACTGGATCAAAGCTTTTGTCAGTTCGTTTGCTGCTCAGAACTTGAAATATTCTTCATCATTAACTGAAAGCAAGAATCCGAAGACCTCGTGCGTGAGAATCCGAAGATTGCGTGACCAGGTGAGAGAGGCCGAGAGAGACAGGAGACAGAGAGAGAACCGATTGCAAAGTAATTAGTTAGCAGGTGGCATAGAAGAAGATTAGAGAAATTTCCCCGACTAAAAATTGATTTGCGAATTAGGGACTCAAGATTTTGCCAAACTGCTTAGAGCCTCAGGATTATTCCCGCACAGTTTCAGCTTTTCGATAGGCACGAAGCGATTGAGTTGAATCCAAATTTTTTGTGTTTACCTATACGGAACTTCCGCGATGCTAACAGTTCGTCTACCTCGAAGATCTGGTTCCAAGGCTGCCTTTCATTCCGTGAGGGACGTTCTACATGTGAACCGTGAACCGCCTTCAAGATCGGCGACCTGTAGCACCTGTTTTTTATACGACTTGAGCAGCGTATTTTGACATTGTTTTTGTTTTAACTACGAGTATTGTTTTATTGTCTCCGCTTTTCGGGAAAAGCACTTTTGGAATTTGAGCTCTTTTGAGTACCGCGCTTCATCTGTTAATTTCTGTGTTGAAAAATATATATATTCACCAATGCACTAGTCATACTACTCAGCAGCTTTCAGTAGTACTTTTTGGAAAAAGAATTTCTAGCTTTGTCTCGATGAGGTTGCATCTAAAAAACCTTGTTAACCTTGCTAATGCAAACTGCTTGAACGATGGAACAAAAAGGTCTAAGAAATAACTGAGTACAAGTAGTTCGTACTTTGGGATGCAAATATTCAATAGTATTAATTAAAGATGTACGACAGTTTTATAAGTCAAGTTAATCTTTAGGTAAATCAGTGTCATAAAATACCACCCCTAAAACCACTGTAACTCTGAGAGTGCATCTTGTAGTCGATTGGACCAACTGACTAAATTTTCTTGAACTTCTTCAGTTAGTGGTTGAAGTACTTCGGTTCGCTTTCTTGAATATCAAAGTCTGAGCTCTGCTTGCTCACAGACGGGTGATTTGCACCTGCCAGTTGCTTTCGGACTGCTGCTGCTGCTGCGACGTTGCTGTCGTTGTACCTGGCTGCCTACAAAGCCGCCTGTGCAGGTGAGCTCCAAAATAGATAAAGGGATTGGCCAGACTGTTAACCGCAGTCAGCAGGTAAACAAGAATATTGATCGAGGCACTCTCGGTGAAGTACTCCTGCATGCCCGCGTCTAGGACGTGCAACGCACCGTCCAGGAACCACAGCAGGTTTGGAAAGGCCTGGGTGACAACAAACACGGCGCTGGCTGCAAGCATCACCTTGGTGAAGCTCCTGGCAGCCGAGCTGAAGGTGGTGCAAGAATGCCGCTTGCCGTGCAGCTCGCACAGGATCAGGCCGTAGAACACCGACATTGCCAGCAGCGGCAGGGCGAAGCCTACAAAAAACCAAATATGAAACTGGATAGTGAAGAACATGCGCCAGCGGTTGATTACGTAATCGCCTTGAATCGACGGGTCGCAGACGCCGTCAATCAGCATCTCCGGCAGGCACCAGGGAGCCGAAACCAGAGCGCTGGCCAGGACGCACGCGCCAATTCCGAGCAGAACAGTTCGCATCTTCAGGAATTTGTAGCGCATCGGCTGGCACACGGCCACGTATCTCTCGCAGGCCACCAGGCACAGGTTGAACACGGACCAGAGGAACAGGCACCAGAACAGCATGCCAGTGTAGGCCACATTGCACAGAAACAGATCCAACGGTAGCCAACCAGACAGAGGTAAATTGTTCCAGTCCTGCAGCTGGTAGAGCAGAGCGGCCGTGCACACGCTCAGGTCCAACCAGGCCTGCAGTCTGAACAGAGCCAACGGTAACCGGCTGGTTACTCGATTGCACACCAGGTAGACGAATAACAGCAGGTTGAGCAGGATGCCCAGCGCGTTCACTGGCACGTAGATTAGGCGAGTGTCCAGAGAATTTGCCGTGCTCGAGTTCTTGTCCAGCATCCTTGATGGAGTTTGTCTCTGAAAGAATGAGGAACATAAAACTTTTATTCAGTTCCGAGTCAAACCGTGAACGTTCGATGCCCATTTTTAGCTTCGATACAGGTATCAGCACTGCTCAATCCACAATGTCTTTGGTCCAGCACTGCTCAATCCACATTGTATTTGGTTCATCACTGCTGAATCCACAGTGTCTTTGGTTCATTACTGCTGAATCCACAGTGTCTTTGGTTCATTACTGCTCAATCAACAATGTATTTGGTCCATCACTGCTCAATCCACAATGTCTTTGGTCCATCACTGCTCAAATCCACAATGTCTTTGGTCTATCACTGCTCAATCAACAATGTCTTTGGTCCATCACTGCTCAATCCACAATGTCTTTGGTCCATCACTGCTCAAATCCACAATGTCTTTGGTCCATCACTGCTCAATCCACAATGTCTCTGGTCCATAACGGCTCTATGTTCTGAAACTTGTTTGGTTTAGCTATTTTAATTTTACTAATTGCTTCGAATTCAATTGCTTCAAAGCTACTCAGTTTTCTGCAAATATTTTAATCATGTCATTCTGCTATTTAGAGGCAGAAGAAGAGGTTTATTGAATTCGCCAATATTCATTCGTCAGATTGCTGTCAAGCAATTGTAGATTGCTTCTTACCTGGCAGACTTTAGTGCTGTACTGCTCTTTCGCAATTCTCCGTTCTGAAAAATTCCAGTTCAAATTGTCGGCAAAGTAGCATTTTAACAAAGAACTGAGATGCAATTTATATATTAAATTTGTTTAAATTCGATACAACCTGATTGGTCAAATTCGAAATTTAATTATTCAATCCTATAGCTGCTTGGATACGTCATTTTTATTCTCTAAAAATCTATCGAATACTGATAGAAGGAGCTGAAACGAGTAATTCGACACCTCACCTGCAGATTCTGAGATCAATAGCTAGACTCGATTCTTTGTCGTTTTGTCTTTCTTTGTCATTTTTCTATGAATAATTGCAACTGCGAATGATTTTCGCCGAACTTTCATGCAGAATTCGATTCCTTAGTGATTGATTCGATTCCAAAAGACCCGTTTCATCTACGCCATTCTGACAGAATGAAATTCGTTCTTTAGACAGAGAATTTTACTTTAATTTTATGAACTTTCATTCCCAAAAGCATCTAGTTTCATTCTTCAGTGCATCTATAGTCTCATTTCCCTATGCCTCTAGTTTCATAAAGATTGCTTTTGCAGTAGTGTGTTAATAGTTTTCAAATAGTACGTGTATGCAGATAGTGTGCAACTCGCGTGCAGATAGCGTACAGATAAGGTGTAGATAGCGTGCAGATAGTGTGCATATAGTGTGCAGACGGTGCGCAGACGGTGTGCAGATGGTGTGCAGATAGTGTGCAGACTGTGTGCAGACGGTGTGCAGATGGTGTGCAGATAGTGTCCAGATAGTGTGCAAATAGTGTGCAGACAATGTGCAGATGGTGTGCAGATAGTGTGCAGATGGTGTGCAGATGGTGTGCAGATAATGTGCAGATTAGTGTGCAGATGGTGTGCAGATAGTGTGCAGATGGTGTGCAGATGGTGTGCAGATAGTGTGCAGACGGTGTGAAGATAGTGTGCAGACGGTGTGCAGATGGTGTGCAGATAGTGTGCAGATGGTGTGCAGATGGTGTGCAGATATTTTGCAGATGGTGTGCAGATAGTGTGCAGATAGTGTGCAGATAGTGTGCAGATAGCATGCAGTAGTGATGTGACGAAGAATATGAAGCTAGACTGCTTAAATAAGTACATGTATCAAATCTATTCTATAGATGTTTTAACCATTAGGCAGAATTATCGAGTAGTATGTAATGCGTATTTACTAGTCAAATTGGTTCTAGTGAAGCGAAAACAGATCCTGTTTACTGCTGGTCGGTCCATTTTCGTCAAAAGCCTGCCCGAGCCAATCAAAGGATAATTACGTTGATTTATTACCACTGACACTGCTCTTGCTCAGCGAAGTAAACACAAAATACAGCACTTTGGAGGAGATTTTCAGTGGGTTTTTATTATTCCTGCAGATACGCTCGTATTGCTTATTAATACACTACATAGGCAACATATATGATGCATATAACGACTGTAAAGATTTCAAGGCTAACTAAAAAGGATTTGCATTATGAGCTCGATCTTATTAGAGTAATAAAAATATCGTTCAAGCTCATCCGGCAAGGGTACATTGTCATTGAATTCGGCCAACATGTTTCCATGCTTTCTATGATGAAAGCTCATACGCCAGGGTACATTGTCATTGAATTAGTTCAACGTATTTTCATGCTTTCGGTGATCGAAGCTCATACGCTAGGGTACATTGTCATTGAATTAGGTCAACGTATTTTCATGCTTTCGGTTATCGAAGCTCATACGCCAGGGTACATTGTCATTGAATTAGTTCAACGTATTTTCATGCTTTCGGTTATCGAAGCTCATACGCTAGGGTACATTGTCATTGAATTAGGTCAGCGTATTTTCATGCTTTCGGTGATCGAAGCTCATACGCCAGGGTACATTGTCATTGAATTAGTTCAACGTATTTTCATGCTTTCGGTGATCGAAGCTCATACGCCAGGGTACATTGTCATTGAATTAGGTCAGCGTATTTTCATGCTTTCGGTGATCGAAGCTCGTAGGAGAGAACGGTTTAAAGCGCAGGCATAAAGGCTTCTGATGCAGGTTGCTTATCTAAAACTATAGCTGCTCAATAACGGAGTAGCTCATATGTTCAGCGTGAGGCTTCTGATTGGCTAGCAGAAATTTTGGTGAGCAATTTACCACTAGCTTTAAAAAAGCAGGGGAAAATGTATGAACTGTATGAAATGTATGAATCTGCTAATTGAATATCGCATGTGATGTCGCTAGAAATTTCTACGACTGACAACTCAACAAGTTCGTTGCCCACTCGCCTAATCTACGTGCCAGTGAACGCGCTGGGCATCCTGCTCAACCTGCTGTTATTCGTCTACCTGGTGTGCAATCGAGTCACCAGCCGGTTACCGTTGGCTCTGTACAGACTGCAGGCCTGGTTCGACCTGAGCGTGTTCACAGCCGCTCTGCTCTACCAGCTGCAGGACTGGAACAATTTACCTCTGTCTGGTTGGCTACCGTTGGATCTGTTTCTGTGCAATGTGGCCTACACTGGCATGCTGTTCTGGTGCCTGTTCCTCTGGTCCGTGTTCAACCTGTGCCTGGTGGCCTGCGAGAGATAC
The DNA here is from genome assembly GCA_002269645.1 of Macrostomum lignano. Taxonomy (NCBI): domain Eukaryota; kingdom Metazoa; phylum Platyhelminthes; family Macrostomidae; genus Macrostomum; species Macrostomum lignano. The sequence continues at coordinate 246,850 of NIVC01000892.1, read as the reverse complement.
GTGGCCGTGTGCCAGCCGATGCGCTACAAATTCCTGAAGATGCGAACTGTTCTGCTCGGTATTGGCGCGTGCGTCCTGGCCAGCGCTCTAGCCTCGCTGCCTTGGTGCCTGCCGCCAGTCTTAGTTGACGGAAACTGCGACCCGACTAGGAAAAGCGACTACGTTATCGTGCACTGGCGATTGTTCTTCACAATCCAGTTCTACGTTTGGATACTGGCCGCTTTTATTCTGCCGCTAGTGTCCATGACAGTGTTCTACGGCCTGATCCTGAGAGAGCTGTGCAGAAAGCGAACCTCTTGTCGAACATTCAGCGCAGCGGCCAGGAGTTTCACGAAAATCATGCTAGCTAATAGCATCGTGTTCGTTCTGACGCAAGCTTTTCCCAACGTACTCTGGTTCATCGATGGTGGACTGCGCTTACTGGACGATAACATTCAGAAATACTACACTGAAAGCGAAGTAGTCAACATTCTGGTGTACCTGTTGACCGCTGCCAATAGTCTGGCTAATCCGTTTATTTACTTTGGAACGCACCTGTTCAGACGTATCACCGGCCATCGAGGGCTTGCTTCGCGTAGCGCCAGCGATGGTGCTGGCATCGCCAGTCGCCATCGACCGAGCGCCGACGCCACTGCCGCTGCTTCCACTGCTGCTGAGGAGAACCAAGCGACGCAAGCATCTTCCAGTGTGTACACATCAACTATCGACGCCGTGACCCACTTGTAGCTTTATTAAAACTGGACACAGACAGACATCCTACTGGAGAGGACATGCATATAGCTCGTAATTCCGTACTCGGCGTTTCGTCAACTGCAGGCCTTGAGGAGCTCCTTGGGAGACTTTGATCTGATTCAGTGTATTTTTTGTTGCTATCGGCTACCATTGTTTACCTTCTACTTGGTATCGTACCACTGCCAGAACTTCAAGACCACATCCGGGTTTCTTGTTTGTTTAAGTATTGGATTCTCTGAACAACTATCAACCTCCTATTCACCAACATTTATTCGCTTCCCATCCAGTCGCTCCCTCATACTTTACCCTTTCAGCTAAACTAGCCACTTCCCTAATGTTTGTGTATGTACGTAGTTAGTGGCGGGAGATCGCTTAACCGTGTTGTTGTTGTTGTTGTTGTTGTTGTTGTTGTTGTTGTTGTTGTTGTTGTTGTTGATGTTGTTGTTGTTGTTATTGATGTTGTTGTTGTTGTTGTTGCTATTGATAGCTCTTGACCGCTCAGAGTTGATTGCAGTCAACGATTGCAAGAAGCAGGCCGGCGATTTCGGACAAGCCCTGTTTTAACTTAGCTTCTTCCGGTAATGTCAAACAATGGACATACATTTCTGGAGGTAAAATTGGTCGATCTGAGGTTATTTTAAAGTTTCTAGCACTTGGTTGGAGATGATGGCCCTTGCCATCACATCTTACCAATGGAAGCTGGATACCAACTGTTAAGCTTCACGAAGCTGCATCATCAGCGAGCGACCAGTCGGATTTATCAAGAAGTCCTCGCGATTATCTAAAAGTTTGGTGAATAGCTAGCATGGATATTGTTGCTTAAGATCGATCGATCCAGGCTTTTGGTATCAGTTTTGCTTGGAATGGCACCTGGCGCTAAAAAACTGACATCATTTTTTATTGCTTTGCTGCTTTATTGTACTTGTTTTAGCTGCTTTTCTAAGCTGTGATTTAGCTTAGAAACTTTGCTGTTGGCCGTTGTCAGTGAGGAATACCATTGGTTTTATACAGAAGTCTGGCTAAGGATCTGTATATCATTTTTATATAGATGGTAGATATCCGAGACTCGAGAGCAATAGAAGAAAAAGCGATGTGAATGTGTAAAATTCAAATGCTCTCACAGCCCAGCGCCCGACTGGCTAATCATGTAAATTGGCACGAACTCAACTAGTGATTAATAGTGTAGAATGGGATTGACATGAATGCAGCATTACATATTTACGAAATCTCTGTGTATTACATGTATATCTGTGCAGCTGTACATTGCTCGTTTTTCATTAATTTTTTAAGCTATCTTTGAAAGTTCAAAAATTAGCAAATACATGTATTTTAGCGCACATATTTTTGTGCTCCAAGCTCAACAGCCAGCAGGTTTGACGTCAAGCAATCACCAACTATAATAAACTTTGAGCCTAAAACGCGGTGACTACATGTAGCTAAAAGCCACGACTAAAAAACTAAACTCTCCCAGACAACTCTCCCAGATTAACAACTCTAATGGTTCTCCATGCATCCTTACATGTACTTCTACGTAGCAATGCAAATTCATAATCGCGACAAGCTCAAGTTAATACATTTATGACACTTCTGAATAAAATTTAAAGTTGAAAAAATATAACAAAAGTTGATGCTAAATTTAGAATAGTTACTTTTGGTGTGAAGGTTACAAATGCCTACAATAATGGCTAATAGATATGCAGATCAAGTACAAGTAATTGGTCTCAATGACATTTTTACAACAGTAAAAATTATATCGTGCCTTTAATACAGTGTAGCTTGTTACCTTTACCTGTGCATATACTCGTAGTGTATACCATAAGCATTAAGCGTCGATTTAGAATTTATCAAGGTAAGATGAAGAGAGAAGCGAAAATAAACATTAATGAAGTTAAACGACGTGTTTCGCACAACAGTGTGCATCTTCGGGCTCGAACAGTGTGCATCTTCTAGTAGAGATCGGAAGTGAATAAATACGAAATTTTTGGGTGTAAATTTAATCAATAATTAAGTACATAATTGTTGAAATGTTTCAGCAAAATGGTTATCCTCGTGCGTTTATCCATACTCGCATTCACAAATTCGTCACTGAGAAAATTGTCAATCAGCCTAGCGCTAAAGCCGATCCCATCGATCTCAACGAACCAACTCTTGTCCTCCCTTTCTTTGGCTATCCTTCTCAACTTTTCAAAAATAAAATCTGCAAATTGTTCCGCAACTCGCTTAGTTGCAACATCCGCGTCATCTTTTGTTCTGCTAAGGTTGGCAACTTTGTCGGTTGGTTGAAGTCACGTGTTAAACCAGCTCTTCGTGCTGGTGTCGTTTATCAATTCAACTGCTCTGATGACCAGAGCGTCTCCTATACGTGGGGAAAACTAAAAGGCACCTGCACACTAGAATCAGGGAGCACTGGCTGAAACCGTCGGGTATCCAAAACCATTTCTTAGAATGGAATAGTTGCTCCAACTGCAAACCCGAAGAGCGCTTCAAAGTCATTGACCAATGCTCATTTGACTCCAAACTGCAGATACTTGAAGCGTTGTACATTAAAGCGCATTCCCCCAGCCTCAACACATAACTCCAACGCAGTGGCGCGGGCCATGTTCTCCGTGTTCTTTTAGGGAGGGGGCACTGACTGTACATTCTGTAATTTTAACTGTACATCGCTATCAATCCGTCCCTGGACTTTGCCTCTCGATTTATGGACTAACACAAAAATTTTCATTTCTTTCGATAGGAGGCAGACTCAATGTTCATCTTTCGATATGTTGGGCGTTTATTGTTCTATTGATATTCATAAAAAGCTTTGCGTAGAGAAAATTAGAATTCTATGCGATTGTTTATTCTACCTACATTTCCTGTACCTACAAATCATAAAAATGCATGGCACAGCTCTACTCTTGATTTTATGGATCTATTTTACCATAACCATCTTATGGATCTTGACTGTTACACATATTGTTACACAGTCAAGCTAAGAATGACAAAATAGATTCATAAAACCAAAGAGCCGAGCCGTGCCATTTTAATGGTTTTTAGTCACAGGACTTGTACAATTGTACGTACGAGCCTAGAATAAAAAATTAACATAGAAACCTAATTTTTCAAACGAAAAGCTTTCATCAATAGAGCTATAAGAAATACAAAACATATCAAAATTTGAACATGCACTATAGGTCTGCCTCCTATCGAAAGCAATGACAATTTTTGTGCTGTAAAATGAAAAGTATCTACCTAGCCGCTCATGGCTAATGCTTCCAGTACTCCTAAGGGCTGGCAGGTGTACTTTTGGATCGCGAGCTTGAAAGCCGCCTCAGCCTCAGCCAAAAGATGAAGCCTGAGCTTCTGCAGTTGCTGCAAGAATTGCTTCATGAGTGCAATTCGTATGGGCGGAGTCTGCTGGCTGTATCGCAGCGAATCAGCAAAGATCCTCAGCTGTGAGATGCTCGTATCGTGATTCACCCAGATCGACGCCCGGCTGGTGAATACATTCGGTAAGCTGCATTCTTCAAGCATAGATAATTTCGTATAGTCTTATTATTCAAAAATTTGTTATTTCTGTAACATTAAAATACACTTAGTATGTTAAATTACACTTTGTAGTTTAAACACCATTTCTGCTCACATTCAGGCGGTACAATCTGCCCACGGCGAACGAGGTGGGAATCCTTGTTGTAGGGGATGCTGAGCTAGCACCGAACAGCTGCGACATTTAGTCATCCAACTGCGTGAAGGTGAAGCATTTCTGAGACGCACAGAACATACGATCCGCTGGAGTACTCGACCGTGCTTCTGTTTCCGAACAGAGAGAGCGGCTGGCATCCCGAGCTTTGCATGACCAATGGCCGCAAACTGTCTCCCATGAAGTATTGCGCCAGCAAGATCATGATACGAACCGACCAACAGGATACCGCGGACCGCGATATCTGATGGAGCGTCTCCAGGACGCCATGACGTACGTTTAAAAGTTCGGCAAGCCGGATCTGTTAGTGACGGCGACTTGCAACCCGAAATGACCAGAGATCACCGCTGAACTGACGCCTGGACAGCGTCCAGAGGATCGTCCTGACTCGAGTCTTTGAGCTTAAGAAGAAGGCCCTCGTGTCGGAGTTCAGACATCGCTATGGAATCAAAGCTGCTTATGTTTTTTCTCTATAATAAGAGTACCAGAAGCATAACAACAACAACAGAATACGCGTTCAGCGTCACAGGGCGCGTCTCAGCGCAAGGTTGTAAAGGAACGCCACGCCGCCGGCCGAATCCAAGGCGCCAGGCTTCGGCCAGCAGGCAGTCGACGAAACGCCGAGTGCGGGTCTGCCCCCACCGGTAGGGTGCCTGCAGCGATAGCAGCAGCACCTCCTGCACCGGCTGTGGGCAGTACGACTCGGCGCAGATGATGTGGCCTGCCAGCTGGAGTCAACGACGGCGCAACAGGTCTCTTGGACGGACCAGGCCGGCGCGCGGTGATACAAAGCCGCTTTGGTCACTCGCTCGTAGCCGATCTTGAGCCAGCAGGCCAGCATGCGCCGCGTCAACTTGTTTCTCGAGTGACTCCGTCAGCGTCCAGGTCTCGGCGTTGTACAGCAGGACGGTCTCGATCACGGCCTGGAACAACGCCGCCCTCTGGCGGTCGGGTAAGGCCTCGGACTGCAGGACGGCCCTCACAGAACGAAAGGCAGCCCAGGAAAGCCCGCGGCGACGCCGCAAATCCTCGCGGACGCCGGGAACCAGACCGCCAAGGTAAACAAACTGCTGACAACGCGGAAGCTCTGTCGCCTGTCCACCAGCGCCTCCGCACAAAATCGCAGCCTCGATGTCGTCCGGCACGCTGACCACTAGGCCGACACTCGCCGCAACAGCAACTAGCTTGTCCAGTTAATTGTCGCTGGGCGCGCTCAACTATTTTTCGAATTACCGATAGATGAGACTAAAAAACTAAACATTACGAAGCATCAAGCCGACATAAAATTTTCAAACTCTTCCCTAGAAGTAGTAATAATAGGGTAGTTGCTCTAAAACTGATATAGACAGTAAAAACAGCTAAAAACAGTAGAAAATACTCTAAAGTTTTGAAACTCTTCCATTATTGAATACTCTGTGGGGAACGTTCACGGTGCTAAAGGCCGACCTGTATTGCATGAAGCGCCTGCTGGAGATGAGCAAAAAATGGCGTTACTTCATCAACCTGGTAGGCCAGGAGTACCCGCTGCGCACTATGCGCGAACTCGTTAGAATTCTCAAATCGTTGAACGGAGCAAACAACCTGGAGAACGCCGGCACGTACAGAGGAACGCCGCAGCCTTCGGTTCAACTGCCCGACGGCAGTAAAAAAGAGATCCAGTGGTACAAAGGCTCGGTGCACATCACCGCCACCAGAGGATTCGTTGAGTACGTATTCTCGAGCGTTGGGCGGCAGATCATTGAGCACCTGAGAAAACACGGCAGCTGGCCGTGCCCGGATGAGACCTTATTTGCCTCGCTGAATCACAACCCGGACGTGCTCAAAGTGCCTGGCGCAGACCTGACCGGCCTAAAGACGGACAACGTAAAGCAGCCGTTTCTCAATCGCTACAAGAACTGGCTGTTCGGCGTGTTCGGCTATCCCTGCCTCTCCGGCAAAGCTGTGCGCCAGATCTGCATCTGGGGCATCAAAGACCTGCCGGCTATGAATGAGAGGCCGGAGTTCTTTGTCAACAAGTTCTACTATAATTTCCAACGGCTGGCACTGCAGTGCATGGTCGAGCGGTTCTGGAACAACACCCTGGCCGACTACCGGGTGCCTGGGCTGTCGAAGACGCACGAGATTCCGCTGCATTTCTACGCTAAATTCCAATTTGTGAAGAAGCATACTTAGCTGACTGGGAATCTACGTTTCTTAGAAAACGTTAAGAAGGCTGGCTATCGCCGAATAATACGCGACGGAGATAGGAAGTTTTCATTTTTCAGCACAAGAAATGTTTTTGCTTTCGAGAAGATGCAGACTCAATGTTCATCTTTTGATATGTTGTGCCTTTCTTATAGGTCTATTGATGTTCATAAAGCTTTTCGTTCAGAAAGTTAGCTCGTAGGATGGGGTCACGGTGGGGCAACGGGGGGCCGTGCTCCCCCCCCCCTACCCCAATAGACAAATATGGGTACCCCAATTTTTGAAGTTCCCAAAAGCTCTGGTCTTCTCTGGTTTTCCCGAGATCTTCCCTCCTATTCTTTCCTCCATGGTCCGTCCATGCAGCAGCAGATTGATGATGGCTGGATGAGGGCCAGGGCTTGTGAAGCCCGCTGTGGAGTGAAACTGGTGATGCCGTTTTTGCTGCGCTGCCCCTAACAGCTTAAACGGAGGGTAGAGAGGGGACGTCGAGCTGCGACAGTAAGAGAGGAGAGGAATAGCTGTTTGATAGCAGCTAGTTGATAGACAAAGACGACTTAAGTAACGTATATATCTACTTAAGTAGTCCGTGTTGATAGAACGAGCAAAATGAGGAAATTGTTGCTGGCATATTCCATGCAGGGCGCAACAATCAATGCGGGACCTCTGGCTCTGAGACCGAAAGGCTTTTGATAGCTATGAATTGCTAGCTGCTTCAAAAGCTATTGACTATAGTCGCAGTTATTACATATCGCATCGTTATTTGTTGTATATAATTCCATTCTGAAGTGGTTGGTTTTGCGAGGTCAGATTTCAATTAAACTTACGAGCGCACCAAGGCTTAATGAGACGGTTTTTCACCTACAAGAAAACATCCTTGCATACTGTAAGCTTAACCCAACCCCTTACAAGTACCTCAGTGGCTGTGCATTCCCTGGGGTTTTTTATACTTAGCATCGTTGTATATACGTTGCTGAAAGAAATTTGTATAAGCTGTATAAGTTTCACTTTGAAAGATGTTTACTCAAAAAGTTACTTTTACATGTAAGCATTTATTTGCATTTCTAGTAACAGTAGTGCGTAAGGATTATTCTAATAAAATTAATGCAGACCGGTTCAGTAATATCTTTTATAACCGGAGAGGCAGGTTGCTTTAAAAATATTTTTCTACAGACAGTTGCTTCAGCGTCTGTTCTGCGACAAATGCTTTATTTATCGTTAGGCATGTACACTTCACTGTGCCTTGGGGGTTGGCCCTTAATAGCATTAACTATAGCGTATTAAGCCCCCTCCACGGAGGGCATTCAAATTCAAAATTCAAACATTGAGAGCATTGAAAAATATTTTTTCAAATATTTGACTCACTTCTAATTCGAATTTTCCATCAAAAAAAGTTATGCATTATCTCCGATGAATTACAATTTTGCAGAGCTAATTTGAAAAAAATCGGCCAGACGGTTCTCAAAAAAATCTCGAAAAGACGGACAAACAGACAGACAGACAGACAGACAGACAGACAGACAGACAGACAGACAGACAGACAGACAGACAGACAGACAGACAGACAGACAGACAGACAGACAGACAGACAGACAGACAGACAGACAGACAGACAGACAGACAGACAGACAGACAGACAGACAGACAGACAGACAGACAGACAGACAGACAGACAGACAGACAGACAGACAGACAGACAGACAGACGCACAAACAGACAGACAGACAGACAGACAGACAGACAGACAGACAGACAGACAGACAGACAGACAGACAGACAGACAGACAGACAGACAGACAGACAGACAGACAGACAGACAGACAGACAGACAGACAGACAGACAGACAGACAGACAGACAGACAGACAAACAGACAGACAGACAGACAGACAGACAGACAGACAGACAGACAGACAGACAGACAGACAGACAGACAGACAGACAGACAGACAGACAGACAGACAGACAGACAGACAGACAGACAGACAGACAGACAGACAGACAGACACCCAGACAGACAGACAGACAGACAGACAGACAGACAGACAGACAGACAGACAGACAGACAGACAGAGAGACAGACAGACAGACAGACGCAACTTACATGTAGTTCGCCGCGGCAAACTTGAGTTGAGGAATGAAGTGGGGGGGGGGGAGCGGTGTGGCAATTAAGGGTTGGGCGGATTAAAGCTACGCCTCAGTTTTCTCGTATCTTTTTATTTCAGAATAGTCCAAGAGAAATTGCTCACTTGCGCTTACATAGAGTGGCGACTTTTCAATGTTGCTGAGTATAAGTGTATAGCACTAAGAGATTAGCGGAGCCTACATGTAGCTTTTGCTGACACAGTAAGATGTGATTTGGTAGACATTTCTTGTCGAAATTGACACAACAATCGGGCTTAAGATTGTAAAAGTGTTTATCACAATTAAACACTGAAGTTGCATTTTAAAAATATCTAACTAGCAAACTCAATCAACACACGAAGACATTTTGAAATTTGATAGTGTCGAATTAATAGCCAATAGAGAGTATCTTAATTAAATAGTAATATATTAAAACTTTAACACAGCAATGTTACATGAAAGACTTGCAGAAAAGTTCTAAATAAGGTTTGAGTCTATAATGTGTAATGTGGATCTCTTAGCTACATGTAGTTAATACATGTATCTGCCGTAAGCCCGTCATTTAAGCTGGCTGTGAAGTTTCTTCGACGACACAAAATAAGAAATAATAAAAGACTTCCCTCGTCAGTATCTCGCAGTATGAGAGTAGTGAGTTAAGAGTATACATGTAGCAGTAGAAAACATGGGAAGACTGTAAAGACAATTGACTCAGTAGCAGAAGTGAGCGCTGGGTATGTGAACTTAAAAGAGTCAAAATGGAGCCCGAAACCCGGATCCCAATTTATCTACGTCAACGCTTCATTTGAAGCTAAATTTGGAGTCTATCTCTTCATATTTTTTGGAGCCGAAAGCCCGACCACTTTTAGCATTTCGGGCCATATCTCCGATCTATACGGCCGGACGATAGTGCTCTAGAATGGAGCCTGAAGCATTTGGTCTCGATTTCTCTACGCCAACCCTTTTTTAATTAGAGCCAGAAGATGGAGTCTAACTATTTTATTGTACATTTTGTACATTTTGTACATTTTGCTTGAGCAGAAATCAAAAGACAATTAAACCATCCTTATACAGTGTAAATCTGCTGCAGTGTCTGAATTGATCTGTTCCACTTGTTTTAAGAAAAATTAAGGGAGTTTTTTCAAAATAGGGTACTAAAAGTTGTGTACTAAACGCGCCCAGTTCAAATTAATTCTAAACCCTAAACCCTCAATATTCTGCTGGTCAAATGGCCCCTGCACAAATTTCACATTGATTTGAGCAATCAATGACCCCATAGAGTTATATCCACCTGCAGGTAATGTAAACTGCCCTTAAAAAGCTTTGTTCACATTTAATGATTGCATCTGATCGGCCAAATCAATATACACCAAGTATTCAGCCAATGCAACAAGCTCGAGCTCCCAATCGTTCATACTGGCCATCAAGGGAGCAAGTGGCGCCAATTTTAGCGTGGTCATACTTTTTCGCCACGTTGCATTTCAATTGTGGGATTTATAATGGTTATTAATTTGACGGCGGTGTGAAGGAACTTTTATGTATGGCTATTTTTAACGTAAACGGATCCGAGGTGTCAACTATTAGAGTAAAACAAAAACAAATTGAAATTTTCTTATCCACACACTATTTGTGGATTTTATTAAATGAAAGACATTTTAAAATCTTTTTGTTACATTTGAATTTGATTGGTTTTATAATGTTTAAGAGAAAAAGAGTTTACATAAGAATTCATGCTTTCGATTTAATTTTAAGAAGGCATATTTACTTCTGGATGGTGAAATCCTTGACAGTAGGCCCTAGACCTCTATTTTTATCTTCTGTTCAGAAAAATCGGTTCCATTTTAGGCTTTGTAAAATATTTGGTGCTACTTAATGAATTTTCAACCTGTTTATCATAATAAAACAACGGTCTAAATGACCTAAACGAAAGAAAACTATCGATCTACTTTGCGATGTTTGTCCCATCACGCCAATACGATTCACAAAGTGGGACGAAGTTTTACGACTACTCAAATGACGTATGCTGATTAATTTTTTTTAGTTGAAATATGTTACAGTGCTATTCTAATGTTTTAGTATTGGCTTCTGGGCTTTAAATCCTAAATACAAACCCACCTTTTAAATAAACTTTTTTCAATGGTAAACATGCAAGTGTACTCTGAAAATTAAACTCTAATTTGGAGCTGAAAATCTGTTAAAATAAGCATACCTTAAAATTTTAAGGTATTTCTGTTTACCTTATTTTTGTGAATTTTTGCAACACTTTCCTTTAGATGCAATAGCATGTATATAAAGCTATCTGAAAACATTGGCTTTCAAAATTAACTTTCTCTTAATATTTTCAATGCAGTGTATTCTTAAAGATTTTTAGCAGTTCAGTTTAATCAGACAGAAAATCTCTCAATCGATTCGTTTTAACCTTGTCTTTACAGAGTCCATATGATAATTTTATGCGAAAGCATCTTCAACACTATGGTTACTACACAGGTATTTTGTGTGCAAAACTTCATTTCTATACTTTGCAAGCATTAATTAAAATTCTTAATAACAACTGGATTTTCTAAATTATGATTATAGGAAAAAATGAAAAACGCCTTAAGGGCCTGGACAGCTGGCAAGATCAGGAGGTGCAGCCAGACTACAAAGAATATGGATTTGAGGATGATTATCTCAATGAGGCATTAAAGAGTAAAGGTGAGATTAACTTAATAAAAATCAATTTATACTTGATATACATACTACAAACATATCCTAATGCCACACTATAGAGCGAACGCCACCAGGACCTGAGAAGGAGCTTAATAGTAACCAGGTTGTCTATAATGTCAACGATGGAAAAGTGGTAAGTTACCCGATGCGACTCTACTGTGTCATATGAACTTGTAGAATTGCGAAAATAATTGAGGCGTGAAACGCGGTGGTTCGTTTGTTTTGGTTTTTGCTTTGATTGTTTTCCGTGCGGAAAAGAAGAGGGAATTGAATAATTGCGCGTTAGGGTGCTGTATATTTATATATGTGTTAAAAGAACATTCCGGAATCCGGAAAGTTCGAGAAGCAGTTTCTAGAAAGGGGGTGCGCGGGAATTCAAAATGCCAAATATGGAAAGTGCGTGTTTACGCGGAAGTTTCTAGAATACAGTAGTTATAATACGTACGCTAGCTGCAATACTTTTATAATATTAGTGAATACGCTACAAACTCTCACTCGATCCTTCTGAGGTCGCAACTCTCACTCCCTTCTCTGTTCTTTCAATCCTTCAGATTACCAAACTTAAGGAGCCAAGAGCACTGTTCAGCATTGCCCCAGACCCGGGATTCCATCCGCCGAAATGGTGAGTGTTAAAAATCATTTGAAAGTAAAGAAATTAAATTTGTTATAATCCAGATCATCTGTTAAAGTTACAAGTTCTAAAAAAATCATCAGGCCGATCGAACTGGAAGTGCTACCAGAACGAGTGACTCATATTTACGACAATCCAGGACCAGAACCGTTTAATCATCCCAGTAAGCCAGAGAAAGTACAAAATAAAGACTAGATGTACTTTAATCTAACTATAGAGTCTATTATTTCATCCACAATTTACAGCCGGATTCGAACCCAGTCCCACAATCTTAGGCGAAGAGGGCGGTGGCCGTTTAGTATTCAGCTACGAACCGGTCATCTCTCCATTTGTAAGTACATTGTGTACTTAAATTAACAAAACAAATTGCCTTACTGTGCTGTAATAGTCATTGTTTTGCTATTCCAGTTCATCAAGTCTAGAATCGGGGGAGCAAAAACGCTGAGCACCTGTCAGGCCCGGCTAGAGAGCGAGACGGACGATACTCTGCAATTTGAGTCACGATTTGAATGCGGAAATCTGCGTAAAGCATATCAAGTGTAAGAGAAATGTGCTTGAGTTATTGTCATTGAGTCCTTGAGTTATCTAACCACAGAGTCATTAAATCATTGAAGCATTGAGCCATTAAATCATTGAGTTATTGAGTAATTAAATACTCGTAGTTATGTCGTTAGGTTTCTTGATCATTGAGTCTCTTAATTATTTAGCCATTGAGTCATTGAGCCATTGAGTAATTGAATAATTGAATCATAGAGTCATTGAATTTTTGTGTCACTGAATCATTGAGTCACTGAATCCTTGAGTCACTGAATTCTTGAGTCACTGAATCATTGAATCCTTGAGTCACTGAATCATTGAATCATTGAGTCACTGAATCATTGAATCCTTGAGTCACTGAATCCTTAAGTCACTGAATCATTGAATCTTTGAGTCACTGAATTATTGAATCCTTGAGTCACTGAATTATTGAATCCTTGAGTCAATATTGAATCCTTGAGTCACTGAATCATTGAATCTTTGAGTCACTGAATTATTGAATCCTTGAGTCACTGAATTATTGAATCCTTGAGTCACTGAATCCTTGAGTCACTGAATCATTGAATCCTTGAGTCACTGAATCCTTGAGTCACTGAATCATTGAATCCTTGAGTCATTGAATCCTTGAGTCACTGAATCGTTGAATCCTTGAGTCACTGAATCCTTGAGTCACTGAATCATTGAATCCTTGAGTCACTGAATTATTGAATCCTTGAGTCACTGAATCCTTGAGTCACTGAATCCTTGAGTCACTGAATCACTGAATCATTGTGCATACGGCCTAACTAGACATTTTTAGCATGACCAATAAAAGCTATAGTAATTTGAGATTTAATCTGCCAGTACTCACAAACCAGACAGATATGACAAAAGTACTTACTAGCTCGTAGTACACACACAGATTTTGTTCTCTAGACCAAAATCGCATAATGGTTTTCATCATACAAACATCAAACAAGCCGCTAATTTACATTCAATTTGGAGTTGAAATAAAAACAGAATTAATTGCTTCAACCGAAATTGCTAATTAAACTCAGATTTGCACAAATAATTGGCTAGACTAGAATATGCTGACACTTATTAATTTGCTCAGCCCAGTGCCTAGTTAAACAAAGAAACGAGCCCCTGGAGGTGCGACAGCCAATTATAATAGATAATTACTTTGTGTACTGACTGGAGTGAGAAGTTGAAGCAAAAAGATTTGAGCCCAAGGGTCGCTCACGCTACGAGCGTGAGAAATGCAAGCGTGACTGTATGGCCCTTCATGCATGTTCTACGAAGTCTGTAGTCTGTTGCGTTGTAAAAAAGTTCGCTTAGTTTTAATAAAGTACAATAATTTAATATCACTGACCCCATCAAGTGACCAGATCCTGTCAGCCGTAAGTAACCCCATCCATTAGTATTAGTGACCCTTCTATTAGTATCAGTGAACCATCCTACCTAGTATCAGTGACCCCATTCCCCACCCAGTCAGTGACTCCACTCCACCCAGTCAGTGACCCCATTCCCCACTTAATCGGTGACCCCATTCTCCCGCCCAATCAGTGCCCCATCCCCCACCCAATCAGTGACCCCATTCCCCCACCCAGTCAGTGACTCCATTCCCCACGAAATTAGTGACCCCATTCCCCCACCCAGTCAGTGACCCCATTCCCACTTAATCAGTGACCCAATTCCCCCCCCCCAATCAGTGACCCCCCACCTCCACCCAATCAGTGACCCCATTCCCCACCAGTCAATGACGGCCCAGTAAATCCACTGCCTGAAAAAAATTTTCCAGAGCCCCGACAGAATACGAGCTGTGGCTAAGAACTGATTTGTACACATCCAAGCACACGCAGTGGTTCTACTTTCGCGTGTCCAACACCAGGCCGGGGCAGCTGTACCGATTCACTTTGGTCAACTTTTATAAGGTGAGTTGCAGTTATTTCTTCCTTCACAGTCAATTTTGTCAGAATAATTGGTTGCGAATTCTCGTAGTTTGTGTTTAACCGTCGATAGGTCTCTCTACCTGTAATAGATAGGTCTCTCTACCTGTAATCGATAGGTCTCTCTACCTGTAATCGATAGGTCTCTCTACCTGTAATTGAAGAGTCTGTCAACCTGTAATCGATAGGTCATTCTACCTCTGTAATTGATAGGTCTCTCTACCTGTAATCGATAGGTCTCTCTACCTGTAATCGATAGGTCTCTCTACCTGTAATCGATAGGTCTCTCTACCTGTAATCGATAGGTCTCTCTACCTGTAATTGAAGAGTCTGTCAACCTGTAATCGATAGGTCATTCTACCTCTGTAATTGATAGGTCTCTCTACCTGTAATCGATAGGTCTCTCTACCTGTAATCGATAGGTCTGTCTACCTGTAATCGATAGGTCTCTCTACCTGTAATTGAAGAGTCTGTCTACCTGTAATCGATGGGTCTCTACCTGTAATCGATAGGTCTCTCTACCTGTAATAGATAGGTCTCTCTACCTGTAATCGATAGGTCTCTCTACCTGTAATTGAAGAGTCTGTCTACCTGTAATCGATGGGTCTCTACCTGTAATCGATAGGTCTCTCTACCTGTAATAGATAGGTCTCTCTACATGTAATAGATAGGTCTCTCTACCTGTAATCGATAGGTCTCTCTACCTGTAATCGATAGGTCTCTCTACCTGTAATTGAAGAGTCTGTCTACCTGTAATCGATGGGTCTCTACCTGTAATCGATAGGTCTCTCTACCTGTAATAGATAGGTCTCTCTACATGTAATAGATAGGTCTCTCTACCTGTAATCGATAGGTCTCTCTACCTGTAATCGATAGGTCTCTCTACCTGTAATAGATAGGTCTCTCTACATGTAATAGATAGGTCTCTCTACCTGTAATCGATAGGTCTCTCTACCTGTAATCGATAGGTCTCTCTACCTGTAATCGATAGGTCTCTCTACCTGTAATAGATAGGTCTCTCTACCTGTAATAGATAGGTCTCTCCACCTGTAATTGAAGAGTCTGTCTACCTGTAATCGATAGGTCTCTCTACCTGTAATAGATAGGTCTCTCTACCTGTAATAGAAGAGTCTGTCTACCTGTAATCGATAGGTCTCTCTACCTGTAATCGATAGGTCTCTTTACCTGTAATCGATAGGTCTCTCTACCTGTAATCGATAGGTCTCTCTACCTGTAATCGATAGGTCTCTCTACCTGTAATCGATAGGTCTCTCTACCTGTAATCGAGAGGTCTCTCTACCTGTAATAGAAGAGTCTGTCTACCTGTAATCGATAGGTCTCTCTACCTGTAATCGATAGGTCTCTCTACCTGTAATCGATAGGTCTCTCTACCTGTAATCGATAGGTCTATCTGTAATAGATAGGTCTCTCTACCTGTAATAGATAGGTCTCTCTACCTGTAATCGATAGGTCTCTCTACCTGTAATCGATAGGTCTCTCTACCTGTAATAGATAGGTCTCTCTACCTGTAATAGATAGGTCTCTCTACCTGTAATCGATAGGTCTCTCTACCTGTAATCGATAAGTCTCTCTACCTGTAATCGATAGGTCTCTCTACCTGTAATCGATAGGTCTGTCTACCTGTAATCACAAAATCTTTCACCTATCTCTCAACCAAGTTCTCTCCTTAGACTCAAAGCTCATTAATAGTAGTCAACCTAATAGTAAGGAAAAGTGCATTCTAAAAACGCTTCCCACTCATTGTCTGGCAATTGTAACAAAGAAAATCTAACCCAGTGCCCCCTCCCCAGTCTACTGTGCTATCAAAGGAAATGATGAAGTATTGGTGCTGCGTGTGTACTTCAGCTTCCTGGCAACTGTCAAGGGTAGGGATGAAGTTAGTCCCAGTCTCTCTGAGTGCTCTACTGACTTCCCCCGTAAATTTCTCCTGAAAAAACAACGCAGTCCGCCAGTCTGTACAACGAAGGGCTTCGACCGCTGATGTACAGCGAGAGAGCCGCGGCTGACAAGGGCGTCGGTTGGCGGCGCTGCGGCGGCAACATCAAGTACTTTAGGAGTAACAAGCGGTGAGTTGATTGCATGCGCCACCTGTCAAAGGCGTTGCTAGTGCCTCAAAGGGCGCCGCCTTTTAGTATAGCCGGGACTCCTCTTCTCAGATGAAATGGCGCTCTTCTCAAATGAAATGGCACTCTTCTCAAATGAAATGGCGCTCTTCTCAAATGAAATGGCACTCTTCTCAGATGAAATGGCGCTCTTCTCAAATGAAATGGCACTCTTCTCAGATGAAATGGCACTCTTCTCAAATGAAATGGCACTGTGGGTCAGGGCATTGGTATGAATATTGCACAGATATTTTAGTGAACAGAACAGCCAACAGGCCCAGTAGAATCGCGCGCTGCTGTCATGGCTACGTCCTGTCGCCGGTGCTTCATTAATAGTTAATTCGCTGCGCGTGACACAGCTAGCTAGCATGGCAACCAGTTAGACGAGTGCAGGCAAGGCGGGTCCACCTTAGCAGCCTATTTACCTGCAGCCGAGAAAGGAAGTGCGCGAAATAATGTTCGACTTTTTGGCATGAGATACGAATATATACTACTCATGTTTGCCTTGTGGTGTCTGCAGCTTAACTTTATAGGGCTGATGTATTTCCTGGGGTCAGTGCATCCTGTCTACTATTGGACAGTCTGTATAAGCGGTTATTGTGCGAGATAGATTGCTAATCTAGCCCAAATCTCAGATTGAAGGAATAAAATGGATTGCTAATCTAGCCAACATAACAGATGAAGGAATGGAATGGATTGCTAATCTAGCCAACATCACAGATGAAGGAATAAAATGGCTTGCTAATCTAGCCAACATCACAGATGAAGGAATAGAATGGATTGCTAATCTAGCCAAAATCTCAGATTAAAGGGCGATAAAAACCAGGCGACAAAATGTTTGATTCGGAGCCGATTATAAATCATCATGGAAGCCATCCATCTCCCACAGGTACCCAACCGCAGCCGGGGACAAGTACTTCTACTCGCTAACTTGGCAGATCAGGTTCGAGCATTCTGAGGACACGGTGTACTTTGCTCACTGTTATCCTTACACCTACTCGGATCTGGTAGACTATCTACAGAAACTCCAGGACGATCCTGTGAAATCGCAGTTCTGCAAGCAGCGGGTCCTCTGCCGCTCCCTGGCTGGCAATGCAGTTCACCTGCTCACCATTGGCACCGGGCCAACTCAAACTCAGCAGCAGCAGCAGCAGCAGCTCACAGATGACTCAGCAGCTCTACCTGCTCCAGGTGGCGCTGCCACAGCCTCGGGCTGGAGACAGCCTCCTCAGTCTGGTCCGCAGAAAAAGGTGAGAGGAGATAAAAGTCCGTTCTGTCCTTACCGTTTTCTCTGCTGAATCTCTTGATGATAATAAAATTTTAATTTAGTGCCACCTTAATCACTAGGTCTATCACTAGTCTATATGCCTGTAATTAATGAATCTCTCTACCTGTAATCGCTGAGTCTGTCTACCTGTAATCGCTGAGTCTGTCTACCTGTAATCGACTAGTCTGTCTATCTGTAATCGATGAGTCTGTCTAGCCGTTATCAATGAATCTGTCTACCTGTAACCAATAGGCCTGTCTACCTGTAACCAATAGTTCTGTCTACCTGTAATGAATAGGTCTGTCTACCTGTAACCAATAGTTCTGTCTACCTGTAACCAATAGTTTTGTCTACCTGTAATGAATAGGTCTGTCTACCTGTAACTAATAGTTCTGTCTACCTGTAACCAATAGTTCTGTCTACCTGTAACCAATAGGTTTCTCTACCTGTAATCGAAGATTACAGCTCTGTCTACCTGTAATCAATAGGTCTGTTTATAAGTAGCAAATCAAAGTCTCTCCACGTGAATCCCAAGCCTCAATGCCTCAAATATCCCATTAACTCTGGCCAACCCGAATCATCCTCAGGTAATCCTGATCACCTCCCGCGTGCATCCCGGCGAGTCCAACGCCAGCTGGATGATGAAGGGCTTCCTGGACTTCATCACCGGTGACAGCGCCGATGCCCGCCTGCTGCGCGACAACTTCACCTTCAAGGTGGTGCCGATGATCAACCCTGACGGCGTCATCGTCGGCAACTACCGGTGCTCCCTGACCGGCCGAGACCTCAACCGCAACTACAAGACGGTGCTGAAGGACTCCTTCCCGGCCGTGTACGCCATCGTCGAGCTGGTCAAGAAGCTGCAAGCCAGCAGAGAAGTGGCACTCTACTGCGATCTGCACGGCCACTCCAGACGCCAGAATGTCTTTATCTACGGCTGCGAAGATCGGGACGCTCGCGAAGATCGGGACCGCCTGCTGGAGCGAGTTTTTCCCGCGATGCTCAGCAAGAACTCGCCGGACAAGTTCTGCTTCGAGTATTGCAAATTCAAAATGCAGAAATCTAAAGAGGGCACCGGGCGCATCGTTATGTACAATCTGGGCGTCAGGAATTCCTTCACCATGGAGGCCACGTTCTGCGGATCCACTCTGAGCAGGCTGAAAGGCCAACACTTCAACTGCAGGCACCTCGAGGCAATGGGGGCGCACTTCTGCGACACTCTGTTGGACTACTTTGACCCCAGCCCGGCTAAGGTCAGCGCCTGCTTGACTCCTTACTGGGAATTGGGCTGCCTAACTTCCCATATCACTCCTGAAATATACTCTTATACGATAATCTCTCCCTGCTTCTCTCTTCTCTTCCTTCCAGTCTCCCTTCTTGTCTGCCTACTTGTCTCCCTTCTTGTCTCCCTTCTTGTCTCCCTTCTTGTCTCCCTTCTTGTCTCCCTTCTTGTCTCCCTTCTTGTCTCCCTTCTTGTCTCCATTCTTGTCTCCCTTCTTGTCTCCCTTCTTGTCTCCCTTCTTGTCTCCCTTCTTGTCTCCATTCTTGTCTCCCTTCTTGTCTCCCTTCTTGTCTCGCTTCTTGTCTCCCTTCTTGTCTCCCTTCTTGTCTCGCTTCTTGTCTCCCTTCTTGTCTCCCTTCTTGTCTCCCTTCTTGTCTCCCTTCTTGTCTCCCTTCTTGTCTCCATTCTTGTCTCCCTTCTTGTCTCCCTTCTTGTCTCCCTTCTTGTCTCCCTTCTTGTCTCCCTTCTTGTCTCCCTTCTTGTCTCCCTTCTTGTCTCCATTCTTGTCTCCCTTCTTGTCTCCCTTCTTGTCTCCCTTCTTGTCTCCCTTCTTGTCTCCCTTTTTGTCTCCCTTCGTCTCTACCTTCGTCTCTCCTTTCTCTACCGCTTTCTCACCCTAATTCGCACCCTTTTCTTCCTCTACCTGTAACACCCTTTATAAATTTTTAATCTATTCATTCAACTTGGTGTTACATAAAATTGACCAGATTTTGCAACCCCTCATTATCACACCCTAGTGCCTCATCGAAGTGCTAATTCTGCTACCCTGTTATTAACGATTAATTAATATTCATGTACTCATATAGTAGATCTATCGTAGATTCCTATACTGCAAACTATTGCATCTGCAGCAGTATCCACTCAGAGTAGAACTTGTCCTATCTGCAGACGGCTTGTTAAAGTGGCTTAACAACAGAAAGAAAGAATGATAAAAGCTTTCTCCTGCGTTTCCCAGCCACTAATGTGGCGGGGACTGGCGGCGCAGCTGAACGAGATAGAAAATTCTATTTGTAAGAAAGTTTATTTTTAGAAGCGGGTCAAATTTTTATAATTCTTTTACCCAAGCTGGCCACGGTCGCTCATTCTTTTGACGGGGACAAACAATTTCTAATGAGAGCCTCTCCGTGAGTGTGTGGGCAGGCAGTCCGGCAGACAGCGTCAATAAAACTCTGCTCACTGCTTACCGCGCAGTGAATTGTGCTCATTTGTTGACCGCACGCTTTGGAATTGCGAGACCATTATTGCCTATAGCGCAATTAAATAGTGCAATTAGCCATTCTGGGCTATCTATCTGTCTATCTAATCTATCTATCTATCTATCTATCTATCTATCTATCTATCTATCTATCTATCATCTATCTGTCAAACAATTCGTAATTTGCAAACCGCGGAAGCATTTAGTTCTTTAAATATTAATGAAATAAAAAGCTTATCATTTTCTCATACTTTTTATGCAACATTTGGAAAAAATGAATACCATTCTGGACGTGATAAAAACTGGTAATTTGCACGTTTGAAATGCACTTTTATTTTGCACTCGTTCTCTGTTTGCACAATCCTATTGTTTCCAATAGAGGAGAGTTCCCCCATCAGTTACTTTACTCTGTCTTAAATAGGTATATAAAAAATACGAACGCTTTTTTAGCTTTCACATTAACTGTTTTGACCACCGTACACAGTCACGCGATTTTATTAAATTTTTCGCACCCATTTAAACTTATTTTCAATTATATTGCTTTGAATACCAATCACCCACTGCTTTTTTGTACAGGTTCACGAACTTGTAAACAACTATCAACCTTGTTGTCCCTTTTGCATTATGTTAATTAACTAAATTACTAAACTAAATTGCAAGCACAATACTAAGTAATGGGAGAGTAACACTGTGGAATACCATGGACAATTTTATAGAATCAGTGTAACATAATGAGGTGGTGGATGATGTGGTGGGTGAGAAAACTGGGGTACAGAGTGGGCGGAGTGGGGTGGTGGGTGAGAAAACTGGGGTACGGAGTGGCGGAGTGGGGTGGTGGGTGGGAAAACTGGTGTACCGAGTGGCGGAGTGGGGTGGTGGCTGAGAAAACTGGGGTACGGAGTGGCGGAGTGGGGTGGTGGGCGAGAAAGCTGGGGTGCAGAGTGCAGAATGGGGTGGTTGCGTAGGAGAGAAAATGTGATACACAATGGCGGAATGGGGTGGTGAGTGAGAGAAACCCAGTGAGTGAGGAATCATCTAAATTACAGTTTATTAGCTTAAAGGTTAGCCTTCAATAAAAAACTTTCCATTCTTTACAGTATCTCAAAGATGTACTGCTAGCTCCTTTCCAATCTGATATCCGCCTATATTTTGCGTTTCTATGCCACGGCAATTTATTAATATAGTATCTAATAGTAAACCTGAACAAATATTTCATCAGCCTTATATTAAAACTGCACGCGCTTCTTTATATTATAAGCAATTAAAAAATGTATTGGCGATGCAACGTTTTTACACTCACCAGAGTTAACATCGCGCCCAAATGGGCCAAATATTTCAGAACGAGGAGATACTACTGCAAGTAGAGCACAAATTGAAGGAGCAACTTCTTGTCAACCTACAGCGCAGCGGTCGCTGTCCCAACGTAGTTAGCGTTGACGAGCTGAGCTTGGCCGAGATCTCGGACGAAGACGTGGAAAGCTCGGACGGCGGCTCGGACAGCTCGGCATCCAATGGCCTGCCGGTGCACTACGAGTTCATGAAGTCGCAGATGTCGCAACAGGAGCGTCGCAAGGTTCGACAGAGACGATCGAGAAAGGAGCGAACCGCGGCTGCCGCCGCCGCCAAGGCTGGCAAACCGGCAAAGCCAGTGAGTGACAGTGCTGAATATTTCGCTGATGAAGCATTGCTTTGAACGACTGGTGCAGCCAATTATTGCACTCATTTTGGTGTGTTGAACAGCCGCGGGTGGTTGCTTCTAATCAGTTTTTTGACAGGTGGTACTCACTGTGTAACAGGTGATTCTCACTGTATAACAGGTGATGCTCACTGTGTAACAGGTGACGCTCACTGTGTAACAGGTGGTACTCACTGTGTAACAGGTGGTACTCACTGTGTAACAGGTGACGCTCACTGTGTAACAGGTGGTACTCACTGTGTAACAGGTGGTACTCACTGTGTAACAGGTGACGCTCACTGTGTAACAGGTAAATTTTTTCAGGTAACAGGTGTTACTAGACTTCAATTCATCATGCTTACCCGCAACCGTTCCACTTCAATTCACCAGCAATTTTTAACCCGTCAAGCACTGAATCCAATACAATTTTGCTTGTAGCTTATCTAAAAAAGCAGATTAGCAACTGCAAAACATTTGCATTTTTGCAGCC
Organism: Macrostomum lignano; assembly: GCA_002269645.1. Classification (NCBI taxonomy): domain Eukaryota; kingdom Metazoa; phylum Platyhelminthes; family Macrostomidae; genus Macrostomum; species Macrostomum lignano. The sequence goes on along the minus strand of NIVC01000892.1, from coordinate 224,301 downwards.
CCATTCAGACTGTGTGCCAGCATCATCGCCCGCCGAGAGGCGACCGGTAAGCTGCATAAAATAAAAATTAGTCTGTGTTTACATCGCGCTCAGGTCTTTGTTATTGTGCGTGATGTCCGAGCTTGACTAACATGTTTAAGCTTATATAACGGATGTTCAGATGAATATTGAAACAGTTTAATTAACTCCTTTCCCACACCTACGCCCCGAACTCGAAATTATTTACAGAATAATGTGCATAGTGAGTAAGAGAGAAAAGGCGTGGCACCGGCCCAGCCCCCAGCTAAAGGCCTATAAACAGTTTGACCTCTCTCCTTGCTGCTCTCTCATTGGTTGAGCTAGAGTGGGCCTGCACCCTAGGCAGAGTTTCGTCCGTCCTAATTTAACCTCTCTCCTTACTGCTCTCTCATTGGCTGAGCTAGAGTGGGCCTGCACCCTAGGCTGAGTTTCGTCCGTCTTGTGTACGTCGAGTTACGAGCTAAATACTTGCCTATTTATTCTTAACCCCATACGCTCCTGAGGCCACAAACCCCGAGGAAGAAAAGGCAATTTTAGTCATACTGCGCATTCAAACTACTGAAAAGGGAGTACTTTTTCATAAATTTAACTGAGAGTGACATATTAGTATCTGTAGCCTATTTTTAATCTTGGTGAGGTTGTTGAGGAATCCAGGGGCGTAAGAGTGCCAAATAACAATCAATTAAACTGCTCAAGCTTAAGCTGGTACACCCGCTATATGCCAACTAGCGAATCGACCTTGGGCCAAAGGCCTACTTGCTCGATTTTGCAGTCCAGAAGTTCAGAAGCTGAGACGGCCTCCAGTGAAGTTTGTAGCGCGATTTGCAAGTGTAGCGTCTTCTAGTTTAGTTTCCGTGATCTGAATATACTGCTATTCAACTAGTAGCACTATTCAACGCTAAGTTGTCAATAAAAATATTTTAGGCCACAACAGGCGCCAAAAAGCAGTTGTTCTGCGACACATGTGGCAATGCAGTACGTTTCTAGCTCGTATATTGTGCGCTGGCTAGCACATTAATGCTACTAATAGTACTACTAACAGCCAAATTATAACGTTATTGTATTGTTATTGTTTGAGTAGAATATATAAAGTCTCTTACTCATTCAATTTTTTTAAATCTGGCCTTATCACTGATTGATATTATGCAAATTTTGTTTTGTCCAAATGCATTATTAGCATTATCTGATTATTAATTAGCGGATATTCAGAAAATTGAATTGATAAGAAGTGCGCGTTTAAAAGTTATCAATTACGTTATCTGCCTGCAATTTTCGTAACTAATATTAACTTTTTATTGATCTTGCCGATGAGGTGAATTATGTATGTTTGCTTTGTACTAGCTCATAGAAAAGTCGTAAACTAAAAACTACTCGTGCTTGCTGTCAATGTGTACTGCTAGATATTTATTTAACTGTACTTAGAGACATATACGTATTATTAGGACTGGCGAAAACGTGACGATGCCTGTCGGAAAACTTTGATTTACAGTAGCGGAATGACTGGTGGACGAGAAAACTGGGGTGAGAAATAGACATAGTGGCGGAGTGAGGTGGTGGGTGAGAAAACTGGGGTACAGAGTGGCGGAGTGAGGTGGTGGATGAGAAAACTGGGGTACAGAGTGGCGGAGTGAGGTGGTGGGTGAGAAAACTGGGGTACAGAGTGGCGGAGTGAGGTGGTGGGTGAGAAAACTGGGGTACAGAGTGGCGGAGTGAGGTGTTGGGTGAGAAAACTGGGGTACAGAGTGGCGGAGTGAGGTGGTGGGTGAGAAAACTGGGATACATAGTGGCGGAGTGAGGTGGTGGGTGAGAAAACTGGGATACATAGTGGCGGAGTGAGGTGGTGGGTGAGAAAATTGGGGTACAGAGTGTCGGAGTGAAGTGGAGAAAACTGAGGTACGGGAGTGGCGGTGCAAGTGTCGGGTAAAGGTATGGAGTGGCAGTGAAAGATTTGGTTTCTTATCAGTCTAATGATTACCTTTCGACTGTTACGAGCGTAGAAACATTTTCAAGCATATATTTATTTCCATTGTAAATTTAGCGCAACATGCTCGCTGGTGACGAAGATTTAAATTCACTTGAAGACTCGATTGTTATGATACTCTGACAGATGTGCCCTCACAACGCTGGAGCATCCGGCGGTGCAAAACCGAACAAAAGCAAGCCAGCCGTTCTCAGCGCTCCATCGAAGACTTCCTCTTCAGCCTCCGCCGCGGTTGCAACGACGGCATCCGCAACTTCCGCTGGCTCGGGCGTCGTCACCCGGTCTGCATCGTCGATGGCTGGAGCTGCCAGACAGCCGAAGGGAACAGTGGAGAGAGCCGGGCCACCTATTCGACTCAAGGTTTGATTGCTTTTCATACTCGTGTATGCGGCTTTTCGTATAACAGGTAATGGCACCTGTCCAAAAGGTGTTTTTATCTGTCCAACAGATGATAGTAGCTGTCTAACATATGTTTTCATCGGTCTGACGGCAGTTATATTAGCAATTCGGAACAAACTAGTTTTTTTATCTTCTCGTTTCCACAGAGCGTGGTCTCCGATCCCAATCTGCAACCGGTTCTGCCCACTCCCAACCAGCCGGTTGATCCAGACACAGCCGAAGTCTCTTCGACAGCTCAGCTGGCGGCAGCAGGCGGAACTCAGGATGCTCAATCAGTGACTCAGTCTCTGTGCGCCAGGCACCATCAGCTGGCGGATTTCGAGAGAATCGCTGGACAGCAGCAGCAGACCCGGACATTGCCTGGTGGTGAGTGCCCGTGCACTTTTAGTGTACATGTGCTGTGCTGAGTTTTCTTGCTTCTGCTGTTACAAAATTTTCCTCCGGAGTGGGTTGGTGAGCAATTCAAGGTATTAGCGGATGGCCAGGAAGTGGGGTGGGTGAGGAATCCAGGGTTTTAGCGGATGGCCGGGAAGTGTGGGGTGGGTGAGGAATCCAGGGTTTTAGCGGATGGCCGGGGAGTGGGGTGGGTGAGGAATCCAGGGTTTTAGCGGATGGCCGGGAAGTGTGGGGTGGGTGAGGAATCCAGGGTTTTAGCGGATGGCCGGGGAGTGGGGTGGGTGAGGAATCCAGGGTTTTAGCGGATGGCCGGGAAGTGTGGGGTGGGTGAGGAATCCAGGGTTTTAGCGGATGGCCGGGGAGTGGGGTGGGTGAGGAATCCAGGGTTTTAGCGGATGGCCGGGGAGTGGGGTGGGTGAGGAATCCAGGGTTTTAGCTGATGGCCGGGGAGTGGGGAGGGTGATGAATCTAGGTGGAGTGGGGTTGGTGAGGAATCCAGGGGTGCAGCGGGGTGTAGCGGGGGCAGAGAGTGGGGTGGGTGAGCAGTCAAGGTTGCAGCGGGGGGGCGTGGTGGGTGAGGAATCCAGAGGCGCAGCGGAGAGCCGGGGACTGGTTCGGGTAAGGAATCCAGGGTTACAGCCGGGGAGTGGGGTGGGTGAAGAATCCGCATAATGTCTAACACGACGCGGCTTCTTTACAAACTCCTTCTACTCCCAATTCCCAACACAATTAGCCAAATAACTCTTTCGACCTTACGCACAATGACTTGAAAAGTGACCAGCTGTCATTGAGAAATGCTCTGCCCTTTACTTGTCCCACCTTAAGACGCGTCGAATCTGCTGAGAATTTACAGCTACCAGAGATCGAACGCTGTAGCCAATAACTACACGTTGGAGACAATTGAATATCTGCTGGCTGCGCGAGGTATCAGCCTATAATTGATTTATCAACAGTTGATTGGTGGCTGTTGAATGCATTAAACAAAATATAACTCATTAGACAGCTAATCGCGTTTGTGCTTACTGTTCAGGCCTTTCTGTGGGCGCTTTACTTGAGTACGATCTGCTAGCATATCTATGCATACAGTACTCAAATTTAGAATGCGTTTTGATTGCTCAAAATTTTGTTAGTATTGAAAAGATTGAATAATTTTCAATTCTTTTTTAATGAAAATTTACTTTAAGTTCTCAATTTTAATCTCCAGAGACTCCATCCTGATCTCTAGAGACTCTCAATCCTGATCTCTAGAGACTCTCAATCCTGATCTCTAGAGACTCTCAATCCTAATCTCTAGAGACTCTCAATCCTGATCTCTAGAGACTCTCAATCCTGATCTCTAGAGACTCTCAATCCTGATCTCTAGAGACCCTCAATCCTGATCTCTAGAGACTCTCAATCCTAATCTCTAGAGACTCTCAATCCTGATCTCTAGAGACTCTCAATCCTGATCTCTAGAGACTCTCAATCCTGATCTCTAGAGACTCTCAATCCTGATCTCTAGAGACTCTCAATCCTGATCTCTAGAGACCCTCAATCCTGATCTCTAGAGACTCTCAATCCTGATCTCTAGAGACTCTCAATCCTGATCTCTAGAGACTCTCAATCCTGATCTCTAGAGACTCTCAATCCTAATCTCTAGAGACTCTCAATCCTGATCTCTAGAGACTCTCAATCCTGATCTCTAGAGACTCTCAATCCTGATCTCTAGAGACCCTCAATCCTGATCTCTAGAGACTCTCAATCCTGATCTCTAGAGACTCTCAATCCTGATCTCTAGAGACTCTCAATCCTGATCTCTAGAGACTCTCAATCCTAATCTCTAAAGACTCTCAATCCTGATCTCTAGAGACTCTCAATCCTGATCTCTAGAGACCCTAAATCTTGATCTTTAGAGACTCTCAATCTTGACCTTTAGAGACTCTCAATCCCGATCTCTAGAGACTCTCAATCCTGATCTCTAGAGACTCTCAATCCTAATCTCTAGAGACTCTCAATCCTGATCTCTAGAGACTCTCAATCCTGATCTCTAGAGACCCTTAATCTTGATCTTTAGAGACTCTCAATCTTGACCTTTAGAGACTCTCAATCCCGATCTCTAGAGACTCTCAATCCTGATCTCTAGAGACCCTCAATCTTGATCTTTAGAGACTCTCAATCTTGACCTTTAGAGACTCTCAATCCTGATCTCTAGAGACTCTCAATTCCTATCCCCAGACTCTCAAGCAACTTTTACTTCTTGAACAAAAGTAGCAGTTTTAGTTTTTAACCTGGTAAAATTTTGTTTAACCTTAGATTCGATTGGTAGCCCTTCGGCCTTATCAATTTAATAGCGCCGCTCAGTTAAATCAGCCAAACAAATAAAAAATCATTCCAACCTACTACTTTCAGTAGCTAATTATATTGTTTTGTTTGCTGATTTTGTTTGTTTTTGTTGCTGAATATTAAAATAGCTTACGAGTAGCTGAGCTACTGCTTTTTAGATTTTTTAATTAGCATAGCTATATTCTTTGTCATTCTTGGCTTTTTTCTTTTATTTATTTAGAAAGCGAACAGAGACTTCTGGAACCTGGACAGTTCAGTCGAGCCGTCTCTCTGGAAGACACCTCGACATTGGCAGCGACTAGCGGTCAGAGTCGGCCTCAGCAGCAGCCGCAGTCTCAGCTGCACCTGCTGCACAAGCGATCTTCGTCCACCAACCTCATCGCCGGTGGCTCCAGCTCCGGAACAACTGCGGGACGCGAGACCGCCGCTTCGCCTCAGACTGATCAGGGTAAGAGTTCTGGGGATTTTTTTGACAAATTTGATTAATCACTGATTAGTTAATGGCTTGACAGAGCGAGAAAAACTACTGCAATGACTCATTTATTAACTGGTTGATTGATTGATTGATTGATTGATTGATTGATTGATTTATTTATTTATTTATTTATTTATTGATTGATTTATTTATTGATTTATTGATTGATTAACTGATGGTTGATTGATTGATTGGTTGATTGATTGGTTGATTGATTGGTTGATTGATTGGTTGATTGATTGGTTGATTGATTGGTTGATTGATTGGTTGATTGATTGGTTGATTGATTGGTTGATTGATTGATTGATAGATTAATTGATTTGTAGATTCATTGATTGATTGATTGATTAATTGATTCGTTGTATGATTGATTTATTGTTATTTTCAGTGATTTATTGATCGATCAATTGACTGTTTGATTGATCCGTTGATTAAGAGTTTGGTTGATTGATTGATTGATGTATTGACTAACTAACTAACTAAGATAAGTGATCCGGCGCCTCAGCCATTGAAATAGGCTCTTACGCCACTAGACTAAATGAGTTTCCTACTAGGGAGTGTACTAATGTACACTTAAAGCCAAGTTAGACTATAGAGGACTGTACAGGGCTGAATCAAAAAAACCAAACCTCCCCGGGGGACAGTGACAGCGGAACGACATACCAGTCAGGAAGCCCGTGCCCAAAAACCAGGTTTGATAGACTCCAGCCCATTAGGGGTGGCCCGAAGGCCTAGAGCCGTGGCTACCATGCTGGGGCCGACCGCCCACCACCCCCGGGTACAAATCATAAACCTCCCCGAGGCTAGAGGGAGAAGAGTGAACCATTCAGGGGAGCCCGTGCCTTCTCCTGGGTTGATTGATTGATTGATGTATTGACTGCTTTTTGCAGGCTTTTTTTAAATGCCTTGGCAGTTTAACACCTGTCTCTTACGCTAATATTACTTGTATTTTCAGTCAAGTTTTGAGTGATTTTGCGTAGACTTCTTTAACAAAATATTACCAAAATTAGTATTTCTCTGTTATACTGTGCTCATATTTGATTCCTTTGCTACTTGCAACTACTAACAGTAGATTCATGCGCACATTTACATAACGCAGTATGATGCACGCCTTCGATTCCAGCCGAAAAGATCAACAAAACCAGACGGATTGTGTTCCCGAAAATTCCCGAAATTCGGGTATCGACTAGTAGCTCTACAAATTGAATTAATTCTGTGATTTTGAAAAAAAAATTACCGGAAATATATTTTCATCTGTTAGAATGTCGCCATATTTTAATAAATTTGAATTGAAAATAAAGAGTAGAAAATTAAAGTTAAAGCAAATAGACATGAATAAATATCAAATAAATTTACATCTGGACTGTCAAGCCTCAAACATCAAAACAGGTTTGTTTACTTAACAGTGCCACTTTTTCTTCCAACTTTAGTTTGACTTTTACAAAACAGCTTGTTCACTTTGCACAAAACGAGTGTACGGTACAAATTGTGTCACTTTTAATTAATCGTGCTCACGAATTCCTATAGCTGCAAAATTTGTAACACCGGTTTAGAGTGCAGTTTATTATTTTAGTGCAAGCTGCCTTCATTAGTTTTTTTACTTTTAAATTAATGTGGTTTAACTCGGTTAAACTTTTTAATGCTTTTTTTGTTTAAATCACGCGAGGCCAGCACTTTAAATTTGTTAAAACTAAGCTTGTCTAAACATAAATATGAGAGCATTAAAGTTTTATAAAATAATCTATTTAAAGCTTATTATTAAATGGCAGAGAAGCATACAGCCAGCAAAAGGGAAATTCTTAAATATTTCTCTTATCAGCTATAAAATATTAGCTATAAATAATTACGCCTTTAAAGCAAAAACACGGAAATTTTATTCTTTGAAAGCAAAAATCGAATGTATTTTTATAACAAAAGTCAGTCACCAAACTCAATCACGTTTACAATGTAAAAAATTACACTTTGTTTAAATTAAATCCCAAAATATAACAAACTTTAAAAAATTGATATTTAATATGATATTTAATGATATTTTGTTAAAAACTACTGCCAGCAACGACAGGACGCCTGCTGGCATCCAGGCACTTTCGAGGCGCCCGAGTGGGCGGCCTGCGACAAGCGAATCGGCGATTGAACAGCGCGTCACCGTCCTACCCTGCACACTCAGTGCCCGTGCATATTGGTGAGACTGGCAATCCATTCTATTCCTTTAATCCATGATTTTGGCTAGATTAGCAATCCATTCTATTCCTTTAATCCATGATTTTGGCTAGATTAGCAATCCATTCTATTCCTTTAATCCATGATTTTGGCTAGATTAGCAATCCATTCTATTCCTTTAATCCATGATTTTGGCTAGATTAGCAATCCATTCTATTCCTTCATCCATGATGTTGGCTAGATTAGCAATCCATTCTATTCCTTCATCCGTGATGTTGGCTAGATTAGCAATCCATTCTATTCCTTCATCCGTGATGTTGGCTAGATTAGCAATCCATTCTATTCCTTCATCCGTGATGTTGGCTAGATTAGCAATCCATTCTATTCCTTCATCCGTGATGTTGGCTAGATTAGCAATCCATTCTATTCCTTTATCCGTGATTTTGGCTAGATTAGCAATCCATTCTATTCCTTTATCCGTGATTTTGGCTAGATTAGCAATCCATTCTATTCCTTTATCCGTGATTTTGGCTAGATTAGCAATCCATTCTATTTCTTCATCCGTGATTTTGGCTGGATTAGCAATAATAGATTAGCAATCCATTCTCCTTTCGCAGCCCCAGAAGAGCGGCAAACCTACCAGCTGGAGTGGAATCTGTCCCAGCAGCAGGTGCACGCCAATCACGCAGCCGCAGATGCTGCAACCATTGACGATGAGTCGCCGCAGCATCAGCCAGCAGCTCCCCGTCATCAGCATCAGCAGGAGATCGCCCAGACTGCCAGCCACCCCACCGTGACCGTCAGCAGCTCCACCCGGCCGCCGCTGCCGATTTCTGCAGCCAATCAGCAGCACCGGCCGGCCATGATCAGCCTGCACATGACGTCATCGCCTCTGGCGGCTGCGGGGGCAGCTGCGGCCGCGCGCCCTGGCAGCCGGAGGCGGGTGTCCCTGCCTGGTGCCAGGAACGTGCAGTGTCCACAGCATCACGGATATCAGCGCTAGTTTTTGCACATATCTCTATTGGCAATTGGCTACATAATGACAGCTGGCTGTAACATTTAGGAGGCTTAGGAGCACTTTAAATAATCTTTATAATTGCTTGAGAATGAAACTTTCCCACAGATTTAAATTGTTTCTTGTAACGGCGCAAAGATAAATGAAATTTTCTCGGGAATTTAGCTAGCTAGTGATTTTCTGCTACTGTAAGTTGAAATATGCGGATTTATTTGGTTGCTGAATTCATTTAAACAAAATGAAGTAGTAGTTGCATTATTTTTATTCTGATTTTTTTCTTATAATTTTTGCTTCGATTTTTGTATTCTCTCGTTGATTTTGCGTATTTCGAACAGTAAGCCTCAATTTACGAGTGTATATTTTCTAAATATTGTGCATGACTTTGTATATTTTGATATCCTTAATTACGGGAAAATATGTGCTCGCTTCCCTACTAGCTAGCAGTAGTAGCAAAGTAAAAACCTCACCAAATTAAACTATAATGAATTTAATATTGTTTGCACTAACTTGCACATTTATACATTATTTTACTGCGGTAATTATTCAATATATATTAAAATACAGAATTTATCAGTTGCTTTTGTACGTTTTTTGACTCGCTGTCTTGATTAATTAAAATGTCAGCTCAGCTGTTTTTCAGCTGCCGCGCGAAGCTCTGCATCAACAATTTTTCTTGAGTGCGAGGAAGATGATTGCGAAAGGGGAAAGAGGATAAAATTGCTACAATAATTAACTGATGAGGTTGCGAGAAGTAAAAATATTAATATGTTTGTATTTCACTGTGTCACTCCGATTTTTAGTCTATGCCAGCTAGAGTTTAGTCTTTGCCAGCTGGAGTTTAGTCTATGCCAGCTGGAGTTTAGTCCATGTCAGCTGGAGTTCAGTCTATGCCAGCTGGAGTTTAGTCTATGCCAGCTGGAGTTTAGTCTATGCCAGCTGGAGTTTAGTCTATGCCAGCTGGAGTTTTAGTCTATGCCAGCTGGAGTTCAGTCTATGCCCTGGAGTTTAGTCCATGCCAGCTGGAGTTTAGTCTATGCCAGCTGGAGTTTAGTCTATGCCAGCTGGAGTTTAGTCTATGCCAGCTGGAGTTTAGTCTATGCCAGCTGGAGTTTAGTCTATGCCAGCTGGAGTTTTAGTCTATGCCAGCTGGAGTTTAGTCTATGCCAGCTGGAGTTCGTCTATGCCAGCTGGAGTTTAGTCTATGCCAGCTGGAGTTCAGTCTATGCCAGCTGGAGTTTAGTCTATGCCAGCTGGAGTTTAGTCTATGCCAGCTGGAGTTTGTCTATGCCAGCTGGAGTTTAGTCTATGCCAGCTGGAGTTCAGTCTATGCCAGCTGGAGTTTTAGTCTATGCCAGCTGGAGTTCAGTCTATGCCCTGGAGTTTAGTCCATGCCAGCTGGAGTTTAGTCTACGCCAGCTAGACTTTAGTCCATAACATGAAGGCAGGTGGCATTTCGAGGGAGAAGGCGAGGTGACAGGTGCAGTGGAAGTCAAGGCATAAGGTGAAGCGGAAGTAGAGATGGAGGAACGGTGACTGAGGCAACAATTAAAAAATAGAGAGAAGAGGGTGGCTGCGGCAAAGAGAAAACTGAAATTAAAGAAAATTAAAGCAAGCAGAAAAGCAGCCAGAGAAAATCGCTGCAATGAGACCACCTGCTCCCCACTGGCCGGCAGGCAGCTTATAAAACATGCTGCAGGTGCTCAAATCCCCGCATCATTTCGGAATTATTCTGAAACAACGGAAAATGGTCAGGCTAATCCTTTGCCTACAGCTGTTGCTTCTTGCTCTGCTTCTTTGCCCCGCGGCTGAGGCAGCGGGCCGGCAGACAATCCATATCCTCTGCATCAACTCGAATTCGCCTGTATTCGAAGTGGACCAAGACATCTTGAAGTACAGCTTTCAATACGTCAATAATAATATAAGTGACCTGTTTCCCAAGTTTCAGCTCAGCTACACAATGCAGATGGTTGATGGAGTAAGTGACTGGCTTTGGAGCTTTCGTTTGGTGTCACCTCTCCTATGCTCTCCTCTCTTCTATCTTCACCTCTTCTCGTTTATATCCTCTGCTCTCATCTCCTCTCCTCTCCTCTCTTCTATCTTCACCTCTTCTCGTTTATATCCTCTGCTCTCATCTCCTCTCCTCTCCTCTCCTTTCCTCTCCTCTCCTCTCCTCTCCCCTCCTCTCCTCTCCTCTCCTCTCCTCTGCTCTTTTATATCCTCTGCTCTCCTCTCCTCTCCTGCCCTCCTCTCTTCTATCCTCTCCTCTCCTCTCCTCTCCTCTCATCTCCTCTCCTCTCCTCTCCTCTCCTCTCCTCTCCTCTCCTCTCCTCTCCTCTCCTCTCCTCTCCTCTCCTCTCCTCTCCTCTCCTCTCCTCTCCTCTCCTCTCCTCTCCTCTCCTCTCCTCTCCTCTCCTCTCCTCTCCTGCCCTCCTCTCTTCTATCCTCTCCTCTCCTCTCCTCTCCCCTCCTTTCTTCTATCCTCTCCTCTCCTCTCCTCTCCTCTCCCCTCCTCTCCTCTTCTCTCCTCTCCTCTCCTGCCCTCCTCTCTTCTATCCTCTCCTCTCCTCTCCTCTCCTCTACTCTCTTCTTTTCTCCTCTCCTCTCCTCTCCTCTACTCTCCTCTCCTCTCCTCTACTCTCCTCTCCTCTCCTCTCCACTTCTCTCCTGCCCTCCTCTCTTCTATCCTCTCCTCTCCTCTCCTCTCCTCTCCCCTCCTCTCCTCTTCTCTCCTCTCCTCTCCTCTCCTCTCCTCTCCTCTCCTGCCCTCCTCTCTTCTATCCTCTCCTCTCCTCTACTCTCTTCTTTTCTCCTCTCCTCTCCACTTCTCTCCTCTCCTCTCCTCTACTCTCCTCTCCTCTACTCTCTTCTTTTCTCCTCTCCTCTCCACTTCTCTCCTCTCCTCTCCTCTACTCTCCTCTCCTCTACTCTCTTCTTTTCTCCTCTCCTCTCCACTTCTCTCCTCTCCTCTCCTCTACTCTCCTCTCCTCTCCCCTCCTTTCCTCTTCTCTCCTCTCCTCTCCTCTCCTCTCCTCTCCTCTCCTGCCCTCCTCTCTTCTATCCTCTCCTCTCCTCTACTCTCTTCTTTTCTCCTCTCCTCTCCACTTCTCTCCTCTCCTCTCCTCTCCTCTCCTCTCCTCTCCTCTCCTCTCCTCTCCTCTCCTCTCCTCTCCTCTCCTCTCCTCTTCTCTCCTCTCATCTCATCTCCTCTCCTCTCCTCTCCTATCCTTTTTCTCTTCTTCTCTAATTTATTCTCCTCTTTTGGAAGACACGACAAAGGTCGAATAAAAGCAGTTTTTGTGTGAAAGCAGCTTCTTAGATTTAGATTTAATTTAGAACTAAGATTTAATTCAATCGCCCAATACCAGGGCAAAACTGGCAGCGCCGCCAAAGCCCTGATCGATGGCTACCTGCAGCCTCCCAACAAAGCTTTGCTGCTGGGTGCCTCATTCTCTCATCAATCGCAAATCTTGGCCGACATTGGACAGTACTACTACCTACCTGAAGTGAGTAGAGCGGTAAAACGGTTTGTCTTAAATTGTCTTACAAACAGCGTACGACTCATTGAACATTTGCAGATTGGCTACTCAAACACGTCTCCACTGTTAAGTGACAAGTCACTGTACCCCTACTATGTTAGACTGCCCATTGCTAACAGTATTTTTGTCAAGCCGGTGGTAAACATTATAAAGAAATTCGGCTGGAAAAAGTTCGGCTTAGTCACCTCCTCCTTTGAAGTGGTCTATCCGGTAAGGGTTAATTTGAAAAATAGAATTCAATGCAATTTTTTTAACATCAGTATGAGTTCATATGTGAAATTCATATACTAAATTATTTTTGAGGTCACCCTACAATTGGAAGCGGAATTGAAGGCAAATAACCTGACCTCGTATCAGAAAATGATCTATAGCGGCGACGCAACCAATGCTATAACCAACCTGTTGGTAAGGAATTAAGACTGTTTCGATTAGAAAAAAACAGTAAATTGGAGCTTCAAGTAAAGAAAAAATTCATATTTTACAGGAAAATGATATCCGGATTTTTATTATCGTACGTGTGGCCATTCTGGAGGAACCGGGCAAGCGGTTTGATTGCGTTGTAAGTAGAAGTTCTATAGCTGTGACTGTGAGATTGAAAAAGAAACTTATCAAAAAGTTTTCAACTCACACAGCACTCCACAGCTAAACCAGGCTGGCTGATGCACCCACCCCATTCCTCTGCCCTCGCGAGAGGCACGCGATATAGTCTAGCCAAACCAAATATACTCGTACAGTGTAGGCTGGCTGATGAACCCACCCCACTCTTCTACCCTCGCGATAGGCACGCGACATGGTCTAGTCAAAGCAATTATGCGCCCACCCCACTCTTCTACCCTCGCGATAGGCACGCGACATAGTCTAGTCAAAGCAATTATGCACCTACCCCACTCCTCTGCCCTCGCGAGAGGCACGTGACATAGTATAGTCGAACCAATTATGCACCCACCCCACTCCTCTGCCCTCGCGAGAGGCACGTGACATAGTATAGTCAAACCAATTATGCACCCACCCCACTCCTCTGGCCTCGCTAGTGGCACGAGCGATGTAAAAGCAAGTATAGACTGGCACGAGCAACCCTACTCCACTGCCGTCGCTTAGAGGCACCAAATAGTCATAAAATAGAAATGAAACACATTTCCTAATTTTCAATCGATTACCTTCCTCGTTTAGTTTCTATACTATCCATACTTCCCCTCGAACTTTATAATGACAGAACGTTATATTTGCTTTCAATAAGTGTCACGGCATCGTCGACCCGCAGCTGAAGCGCCTGAGAGCTTATGGCTCAAAATACTTTTGGATTCAAGTGGGCCTGACAGATACCCAAAACATTGTTGAGGGCTCATGCCCAGATTCCGACAGAGCAGAGAGTCTGGAGGGCTCCATCGAGATGGACACGGCGGTGATGGACCCTGCGCTGGTTGAGACAAGGATTGGACCAGCTGGAAAGGTATGAGCTGATCCTTGATTTTTGTCCTGCAGACTCCCAGAGCTGTAGGGCCGTGCAGTGCAACATCAGAGACTTGCAGACGACTCCCTTCCCGCAACTGTCCGCAGACTCTCCCAGAGCTGTACCGCCAATTCCTCATCGAGTACCCCGGCAGAAGCGCGAACGCTGTGATGAAGACGATTCGCGGTTTCGACCTTCGCTTCGACTCCGTGATGTCGGCGGCCCTCGCGCTGAATCAGACGCTGCAGTCGTGGAACTACTCAGATGAGATGCAGCTGGGCAACTCATCGTTCAAAGCTGAGCTGATGAGGAACATTTTGAAGCTGGACTTTATCGGTCTCTCTGTTAGTTTTGCTTTTTCTTCTGCGTTTTTTTACCTTGACGGTCAGTCTGTGAGCTCACGGCAGCTCAACCGCCTCTTCTCAATGCAGGGTCGAGTCGTGTTTGACAGCAACGGTGACCGAACCTCTGTGGTGATGATCTACCAGCTGAGAAGTACAACAGCTTACACTAAACAACATAGAATTATTTGTTACCTTTCTCTTACACGTGTTGACATTTGGGGAAGCTCAGAAGAGAATCCATATCTTGGTGTAGCAACGGTTTGATTTCGAGCTACTCGAAATCAGCTTCGAGCTTTCGTGTGACTTTATGCATACCTGCGCGACTGTGTGTCTGGGCATGTCTGCATGGATACGTATCATTATACGTGGTGGCTGCTCAACTATTAACCTTCCCGTTAATCTTCTCGATTGTCGACAGTGTTAGTAGAAAAATCCAAAAAAACTTTACCTCAATAAGCTTGAAAAATCAATTACAAAATCAAATTCAGAACAGTCCAAGAGAAATTGCTCACTGGCGCATAGAGTGGCGACTTTTCAATGTTGCTGAGTACATGCGTATGGTTGAATATCAGCTCAATCTTTATGTACCTCATTAGATCTGACGCGGCACCTGGTCGGACTGTACGACCCCATTGCTAATGCGGCAAACTGGACTCATGCCAATCTCTGGTTCGCAAGTGAGATTGATTTGTCTTGTTAGCATTAAAACAGCTCGAAATCCAACAGTCCATACCGGATGGCTAACTGCAGGCGGCTCACCTCCGGTGGACGCTCCCGAGCTGCTCACTAGGCAGCTGCAGCTGAGCAGATCCGGAGCAATTGCCATCACCTCAGCCTCCTCCATTGGCATCGCCGTTTCCATAGCGACAGTGGCTGTGAACTTCCACTATAGAGAGCTTCGCCTCATCAAGATGAGCAGTCCCCTCGTGAACAACGTGATCGGCGCTGGCTGTCTGATGTGCTACGCGTCCTGCATTGTGATGGCGGTGAACTCGCACTGGGCAGTGAGCACCGGTCTGTGCTGGACTCAAACGGCTCTGCTCACCATTGGCTACTCGGCCGCGTTCGGCGCCATGCTGGCCAAGACGTGGCGAGTGCACCGCATCTTCACCAACGTGAAGCTGCGCAGGGTGGTGAGCTTAGCTGCCGGTCTGTTAGTAGGGCTTTTATGTTCCAGAGTCACTCCGTCGCGAAACGGCCGTTGTGGCGCAGAGGAATCACGTGATTCTTGAAATCAGGAGGTCCAGGGTTCGAATGCGAATGCGGTCACAATTGTTTACAGCCCAGAATGCCAATGTTTTTATGTTGAAAAGTGCAAACAATGGCAAACTAAAAAGTCATCAACAATGTGCCGATAGGCCTAGCGCAATGATACATAAAATTCCCTGATTAAATTCAACTGATAACTTACCTAGCAACACTTTACTTTCGATACATATCTGCAAGTGATACAAAGTCATAGTAAAAGTTCACTCCGTTTCAAGAGGGCCATCGTAGCAGAAAGGAATCACGTGGTTCTTGAAATCAGGAGGTCCGAGGTTCGAGCCCCACAGCGACTACAATAATTTGCAGCAAACAATTATAGAATTAAAGCCCAAAAGACCAAGATTTCAGTTAAATTCTTCGACAATGTTTCAAAAGGCGATGCCCAAAGATTTATTGGATTACCAGATAAAATTCAACTAATACTACACATTATAAAGTTTATTTTCGATACATATCGGCAAGTGATACGGTATTTATAATGAGCCACTAACTTATTAGCTAGAAATAATTGCTGCTAAGGATTGTGTATAACGGCAGGGTGCTAGAGTCTGTCGATTGGTAGCTTATGATTATTACTTCACTCAGAACACATTTACTAATCCCTAATGCAATTGCTAGATTGCTGCCACCAGGGTTTATGAATTTGTAATCATAATCATCAGTTAAATGAGTGAGCATAAGCTCAAATAAGCTCAAAGAGAGAATCTTGTTGGGAGAATCTCGGTGGGAAACCCATTAATTTAACTCAACTTGATTATTTTACATTCGCAGACCATCAAGGATTCACACCTGTTCGCCGTAATCCTGCTAGTCCTGGCCACCGATGTCGCTCTGCTGGTCACCTGGGCCATCTTCGATCCGATGACATTTCAACGATTCTTTCTACCAGCCGTGGTCAGTTTATTTAGGCTGTCGATTTTCATATAGCGACATTGCCTACTGTTAGTAATCATTAAGTCAAAAAATCGTTTAAAAAATTAAAACAAGAATATTAAACACTTTCCAGGAAACAGAAGCCGGAACTCTACTGAAGACCGTAATTGACGAATGCAGCTGCAACAACATGACAATTTGGATTGGTGTTGAACTCGGAATCAAAGGTTTGCAATCGAAATTATTGGTTAAAAACTTTGAGCAGTTTTAAAGAGTGATTTTTGCTCAAAACTTCAGGACTTCTACTGCTGTTCGCGCTGTTCTTTGCCTGGGAGACTCGCACGGTGCAGGTGGAAGCGCTCAACGACTCGAAGAAGATCGGAGTGTGCGTGTACAACACCACCGTCATGGGTCTCATCGGTGTGGTCATTCTGTTCGCTCTGCCCTCGTCGAGTCAGGATCTGAAAGTGTCGCTCATTGCCAGCTGCATCATAATCTGCTCAAGTACCACCCTGATTCTGGTGTTTGGCAGCAAGGTGTGGTAACCGCGTGTATATCAATCATGA